>PVLC010022035.1:0-27219 GCA_004027655.1 Graphiurus murinus | reverse complement strand
AACTGATAAGAGGCAGATTAACAGAAGAAAATCTATTAACATGCAAAAGCAGGAAAGTCAAGCCATAGAAAATATGAATTCAAAAGATAGGGTTAGGTTCGCGACCAGCCTCAGCTACCTAGCGAGGCACTCCGCAACTTAGCGAGACCCTGTTTCAAAATAAAGCATAAAAAATAGAGCTGGGGGTGTAGCTGAGAGGTAGAATAAAAAAAAAAAAAATAGGGCTGGGGGTGTAGCTGAGAAGTACCGCAAAAAAAAAAAAGACAGGGTCAAATGTCTGAAGTTTAAGTACCCTTCAGATAGGAAGAGCAGGAGCTATAGACAATTTTAGGGGGACTGTAAATAATTTTTTTGTGATATTGGGGATTGAACTCAGGAGTACTCTACCACTGAGCTATACCCCCAGTCCTTTTTATTTTTATTATTTTTATTTTGAAATAGGGTCTCATGAAATTGCCAAATCTGGCCTCAATCTATGATCCTCCTGTTTCACCCTCCCAAATACTGGCAGTAAATAATTTTTTTTTAAATTTTTTTTGCGGTACTGAGCTATACCCCCAGCCCTATTTTTTATTCTTTATTTTGAAACCGGGTCTCACTAAGTTGCGGAGTGCCTCACTAGGTAGTTGAGGCTGGCCCCGAACCCCGATCCTCTGGTCTCAGCCTCCCGAATGCTGGGATTACAAGCGTGCACCACCATGCCCGGCAGTAAATAACTTTTAAAGGAGGGAATGAGTAGTGGAGAACAAATAATGGATTGGGATAAAGTTTCCCTGGGCTCTAGGTGTGGTGTTTGATTTTCAGTCTTTCTTCTGTGATAAGAGTATAATCTTCCTTGGTTAATGTAGTTTCAGGAAGAAGATTGGAGGCACTCGTGTTCCTCTTTGATGGATCTGTCCTTGAGGCAGATAAGAGAACATCAGAGAAAGCCATTCCTACATATGCTGCTCCTCAAGTACTTCCAGTCTGAAGTCCAAAGGGGCATATTTTAGGGGTAGCATTTTTCTGATCCACAACAGTTTCAGTAGTAAGCATGTGAGATATTTTTAAAAAGAGAAATATTATTGCACTACAAGACAAATTGAGATGCTTGGAGATGTGAAATAAATTGTTCCAGGTCATATACTCATAAGCGATATGGCTAAGTCCAATACCAGGATCTTCCAATTCCTATACCATTCTGGAGTTCTCTCTCTCTCTCTCTCTCTCTCTCTCTCTCTCTCATATATGTTCACATATGAATATATCACTTTGAATCTCACTACAATGTATTTTATTATACCAATACAATTCTGAAAAAATTAAAGAGAGGTGTGTAGGTAATTTAACTTGATAAATTTTATATAATTTTTTAGTGCTAGGGATTGAATCCAGGGGCATTCTACATCTGAACTACACCTCAGCCCTATTTTATTTTTTATTTGAAAACGGTGTCGCTAAGTTGCTAGAACATTCCTGAGTTGCTGAGGTGGGCTTTGAGCCTGTGATCTTCCTGTCTCAGCCTCCCAAGTACTGAAATTATAGGAGTATGCCACCATACCGAGGTGTAGTTATAATTTTAAGCTGCTCATAAACTGAAACTGAATTTTTATAATTATTGTATATTTATTTCTCTTCTCTAAGAATGGAGAGAAGACAGAAGGTCCCCTTTTATTCATTTTGAGTCTTCCTCTAGAATTTTCTCCTAAAACTTTATCTTGACATGAAATCAAAGAAAATAAGATTGGCCAGGGAGTCTTCTGTTAGCATTGCCCTCACCCAGCAGAAAGATGGAAACAAGTTTATTGGAATTAATTGGATATGAAGTCTAGGAGTGGATTCATTATTCACAAAAGGTATTTCCTATGAAGATAATGATTTCTGTTTTCCTTTCTGCCAAAACCCAGTCTACCCTTCCTTTAGTGGGCATAAACTGAAGAAGAGAGTCATGGTCTCTCTAGCATATATGGGAAGGGAAGAGGGGGATGGTGGGGTGGGATGCAGCAGGAAACCCACCAATAGATGTTGTGTGCATATATGAATGTAACACTTTGAATCTCACTACAATGTATAATTACATTGCGCCAATAAAATTCTGAAAAAATTAAGAGACGTAGGAACAATTTAACTTCATATATTATAAATATGAAAATTATTTCACAAGGTTTTTAAAATAGAATTTATTATTTCTCTTCCTCCTCCTCCTCCTCCTCCTCCTCCTCCTCCTCCTCCTCCTCTACTTTCTTGCACTGGAGATTGAACCCAGAGGCATTTTCCCTCTGGGCTACATCCCTAGCTCTTTTTTAATTTTTTTTTTGTTTTGAAACACAGTCTTTCTAGGTTACAAAGGGCCTCACTAAGATGCTGAGGTTCTTCTCGAACCTTTGATCCATCTTTCTCAACCTTCCAAGTATTGGAATTAGAGTCATGAGTTACCATGCCTGGCTATTATTTCTTAAGAGTACTCCTACTGTACACTTTTTACAAGTAAATAAACAAAGGCAAAGACAAATATATCTTTTAGGGTCACAAGGCAGAACAAAAGCTAAATAATGAGAACGATCTCCAAGGCCAATCTATAGCATGTTTGATTTAACCACTGTACTGTATTTCCTCAATAAGCAGGTGCTAATAGACCATCTTAACTTTTACCTACAGCTCAGTTATATGTTTTGTGGGGGAATTGGACTTCAACAGCCATATGAATTTTGTGAGGAATATATCAGTCTCCTACTGAGTTGGAATTTACAAATTTCTTGGGGTTGCTTGGCTCAAATATTTTTTGCTAGGCTATAACCTGATTGTGGTCATTATTTTCATATTTCAGTAAAACATTCACAAGCAGGTTTGATTTAACAGCCACATTAAAAGCTCTTGGCAGCCGGGCGTGGTGGCGCACGTTTGTAATCCCAGTACTTGGGAGGCTGAGACTGGAGGATCTGGGTTCGAGGCTAGCCTCAGCTACTTAGTGAGGCACTCCGCAACTTAGTGAGACCCTGTTTCAAAATAAAGAATAAAAAATAGGGCTGAGGGTATAAAAAAGAAAAAAAAGCTCTTGAATAGTATTCCTATTATCCACTGTATTTCTAATAATTTCTCTTTGCTAAAACTAGCATCACATGTACATACAGTAACAGAAGGATTTTTCAAGCTGCATTAGTTAAGAGAAACTCTAATATAAAAACTACAGAATGATCAAGGAAAATTAATCTAATGATTTAACATGATTATATGTTTAATTAACACAATAATGTTTTTGCATACCAACTCATTCTACTGTCTAAAAACAGCATTTTATCATCCAAAATAGAATAATAAAAGTTGACATTTATATGATACTTTTTGTTGCCATGGTGTTTTATACTTTTTTATCAAATGCACATAGGGTCTTTGCAAGGCAGGTAAAATTTATTATCTTATTCTACAAATGATGATAATAGACTTAGTAATTAAGTAATGTTCCTGGAGTCACATGCAGGCCAATGATTCTGATGAAATTGAAACAGAAAATTTTAATTTTTCGGTTCTTATCTTCTTTACTCTTAAGTTTGTTATTTAACATCATAAGTGTTTTCTTTTGTCCAAAGCATATTTATCAAATATCTACTATGTGCTAGGGAGTTTTACACATGATATCTCATTATATCTTCCCAAAGCATCCTGTTAAAAATGAGTATAGTTGAGGCCAATGAAATTCAGAGATTTTGTGTCTTTTGCCAGGCTTACACATGCCCAAATCATGTTCCTAATCCCTACTTCAAGAATCTTTCACTACTTTGCCTTAAATCCTGCTAAGACTTAAAAAAAAAATTCTCCAAACAAGCACCTAAGAATAACCCACAAAAGACAATACATCCCCAGACAACCTAACCATTAAAAAATGAAACAACAAAACCAAGCATAAAAATAACTTCCTAGAAAACAATAAAGAAATTAAGAACAATACATTTCAAAGTAGGAATCAAGTTTAGCAAAACAATACTGATCTTTTACTATGTCAGACATTATGCTGAATCCCTGGCCTCCTGCTGCTTACTTTCTGGGTATTTTAATATACAAAGAAGGATATGTGAGCAAAAGAAAAGAAAAAGATTAAGAAAAAGTTAAACACAAATACATGCATGCAAAGTAGGAAAGGAGGCAAAGAGCTCAAGTAAGGGAAGCTCCATTCTGTTCAGTAAAGCACCATAAAGTTGATTCTTCAAAATATTTTCAGTCATGACAATAGAAAAGTTGTTCATTTTTATTACTGTAGATTGAGATATGTTTTCCAAAATGATTGCTTTACCTGTCTCTTTAATTTAGAAAAGCATTCATCTCAACGGGAAGAGAGCCAACAGAGTCCATTGCCTCAGAAAACAGGCTGCAAACATCTATTCTGTTCTCTGATTGGTCCTTTGCTGGACAGGAAGTTCTGCCTTCTACCTGCAGAGGTAGACTCTGAACTCAAGGGAGGAGCCAGGGAGGTGCATAGATTAAAAGTGACTGGATTGTGGTTATAACCTCTTGTTAGGTTTATCAGCTTTTTAGAAATTTCAAGTAACCAGTTTTGTTATGGAAACACCTTTACTACCCTGAAGTTATGAGTGAAGTGTTTATAGAGGTTTAGAGGAAGAAAATCACTCACCTATTTTTCAGGCTCTTCACTGTGCTGCCTGCCTGCGTGGTGCCTTCCTGTGGAGCAAGTCCCTGCAGAGTGGCAGGACCATGCCTCTGTTAGCTGGCTGGCCATTGTGATAAGGCTGAGCAGGAGGAATTGGTTTTATACGGTATTAAAACAGTATGACCAGATTTTAACTGAAATTTTAGCTGAAACTACTAATAACTGGACTTGACTGAAGTCTTCTCTAAGTAAACATATTAGCTATACTAAAGAGGAAAGACTCTAAAGCATTTACTTACAATACCCTCTTCAGCTGAGCACTTCCTGAGGAGGACCCACAGATCTGTTTATTTTTCCAACTAACAAAGGAGGGAAGCTTTCTGATACTTTTGCTTGGGAAAAGTCTTGGGATATTTGAATCCTTTTTTTAATTGAGGGGTAGAGAGATTTAAGTTCAACTCAGTTAACACCCCTTGTTCACTTTTTGGAGTAATTACTGCTCAACAGAGAGACTAAATTGCTTGCTTCTAGTTCCTAGGCTGCTTAGGGGTGGCTGTTGTTCAGTCCACTTGAGATAATGTTTCTTCTGGATTTTTCTGCAGAAACTTCCTACAACAATGGTCATCCCCAAGGTGACACTCCTGAGGGTGCCTAGATTCAGCTGTCAATCACCTTCAGCCCAGAGCCATCAAATCTATTGACATAAAAGCTCGTTATCACAAACCTTTTGAGAAGCTAAGAGGAGATTTATCCATCCTTGAATCTTTATTCTGTTTTCTTGGAATCCCTCATTTCTCCCATTCTATCTCTACCCTCCCCAAACTACCTCTGGGAACCTGGAGGGTTTTTCCCTTCTTTTGTTCCACCCTAGAGCTTACACTGTTGTTATTATCATAAAGCCTGGGCCTAAGCTCGAATATCACTCTGCAGATAACAAATACCTAGTATTTTTGTATGAACAATTTAATTCTAGCAAATATTTTGTCTTCACAAGTATGGAGTTTTTATGGAAGAGGAAGGATTGTTTTATGACATCAATTTGAAAAACTGAAGTTGTGTAGCATTTAAGCATTTGGAAGCATACATTTGTCTGTGCATATTCATATATGCTTTCCTGTTATATACATATCATTTAAAATTGTTATACTAGTAATAAGTTTAAAATATTAAAGCCTAGATCAACTTGCAGCTGAAATAAACTTCAACAATTTATCCAAATGTGAAATATTTTTGTCTAAATATTACTGACTTTCAGATACAAGTCTTTGTGTGAATTCCATACTTTTGCAATCACGAGAAACTAACTTTCCTTCACTGAGAAAAGGATAAATTTTGGATTTCTCTATGTCATAGCATTATTATAAAACCAAACTTAATAAACTGAAAGATAGTTTTGATTAATGAAAAATATAAGCAAAATATTACTTTAAAATACAAGTTTATTTATTTAATTGATGTGCATATAATTGCTAGCATTAGACTAACAAAGTATTGTCTAATATAGCACCTTGAGGGAGTATTTATAATTGTAATTAGTTTGTCAATTGTAAGAAATCTTAGTGTCAACTAGAGATAGTATGGCGGATACCTTAAATGGGTGGAGCTATAACATAAGCCCTGCTTTGAATAGCAGACTTATAACCAAAAATCACTTTAGAAAGAGCCAGATGGATGGCATGCAGACCATGCTACTACAGCCAATTATAACTAGACTACTCAAGACTTTTCACCCCTCAGCTGGTCTCAGATCCTCCTGTGGTTTCTACTAAAGGAGCATCCAATATTCTACTGGAAAAAATTTGTTTCATTTGATAAATTGATATTATTTCTCCAGCATTTACTATGCCTTGCCAAGACATAACAGTAAAAGGACCTCAAATAACTTATATTGTAAAAAGAACTAAAACTAAATACATATTCAAGGATGCAAATAGCTTTCTGTAGAGTAATTTTAATACCCTAACATCTAATTAGTAAAATTAATTTGGCTGTGCAGGTTAAGGAACAGTGTCATCTATATCCTAAGCACATTGTAAGGATGTGAAGGTATAAACATCTACATGATAAGAACTAGGAACTCTATCCCAAGGTAGCTTATATCCTGCTTCACTAACTTTGCACAGGACACTGTTGTCTCTTCTAGGCTTCTGTAGCAGCCTAGACCCACGTGGTTTGTCTTCATCATATCTCATTGGTGCTAACACGTGAGTTTTGTTGTCTTTAATATTTACTTTCAGTTGTTGAACTATGTCATCTCTTTTTCACCTTAGGTTCTCTGGGATGATTGTGATCCAAGTTTATAAACTTTTATTACATGGTTCACCCCTGTACTTGCTTGGAGAAAAGTAGAGGCAAGGTACTACTGATGAGGTAGCTTAGAAGTGGAATGTGAGGTAGAAGGAGGTATCGGGAGAATTCATAGAAATATAGTTTTTAGCCTTTTAAAAAAAAAAAAAAAATCAGGAGAGTGTTAATCCAAAACTCCACCCCTTGGAAGTTTTTCCTTTGGTTCGGCCCAAGAGAAACGTACAGCCCAGCCCACCTGAGACGTACCTAAAGCAGCACACACACCTGGAAAGAGGAGGAGCCAGCTTGTTTGGGACCTTCCCTCACCTGGAGCTCAACCTATCGAATACTTGAAACCTGAGAGAGAGGGGCTGGAAATGAGGACCCCGCCCTCTCATATACCCCCTGGATTTTCCACGTGTTTCCTCTCTCGGCTTACTCGTGATCGGGGAAACATGCCCTAGGACTTGGTCGTGGGGGGACCTCTGTCTCCCTTTTCCTTTTTCCTCTGCATCCAAGTTTTTTCCTTCCCAGTGTTTTCCTTAAATTAAACCTGCCAGATGTTGTAAAGGATATGTGTTAAAATTCTTTTTTCACAATATCAAGAACCTGGATTTTATATTACCTTATTTTTTGGGGTACATTCGGCACCCCATCACACTACATTTTATGGCTAGATATTAGCATTAAGCAGAAGATTTGGATTATTTAACCCACATTTCATAACTCTTTTTTGTACTAATTTTACTAGTTGACTTTTTGTGGGGGTTTTTTGTTTGTTTTTTCCTTTGTCATTATTCCCATTACCATAACAAAGGTGGAGCTCAATGCAGACTGTATAGTATATTCACTTCCTGAGGTCACCATGACAATCACCACAAATTGGGTGGTTTAAGACAATAGAAATTCTTTACTCTTTGTGACTGGCTAATCTCACTTAACAATGTTTTCCAGTTGCATCCATTTCCCTCCAAAGAACATGATTTTGTTCTTCTTTATGGCTGAGTAAAATTCCATTGTGTACATATCCCATAGTTTTGTAATCCATTCATCTGTCGATGGACATCTTGGCTGCTTCCATAGTTTGGCTATTGTGAATTGTGCAGCTATAAACATAGATACATATATGTTGGTCTGATAGTTTGGTTTCCATTCTTTTGGGTAGATACCCAGAAGTGATATTGCTGGGTCATAAGGTAGGTTTATTCCCATTTGTCTGAGGATCCTTCATACTGTTTTCCAAAGTGGTTGCCCAAGTTTGCAATCCCACCAACAATGTATTAGGGTTTCCACTTCTCCACACCCTCGCCAGCAGGTGTTGTTGTTTGTGCTTTTTATGAATGCCATTCTGATTGGAGTTAGGTGAAATCTCAAGGTAGTTTTGATTTGCATCTCTCTGACTGCCAATAATGTGGAACATTTCCTCATACATTTATTGGCCTTTTGTATTTATGCGGATGTTAGGGAGAAGATGGGGCATAAGAGAGTCAGATGAAAAAGTAGAGACCCTCGATAAACAAAGAAGTTGATTTAACCAAAGGACGGGGGGGGGCACATGATGTACTTACACAATTATATCAAGGTCACTCACTGAACTGAACTTGAGAGGGAGGGAGGGCGAGGGAGTGGGGTGGGAACGGGGGAAGGGGTCAGATGAGAAATGTGTGCACATTTGTCTTTATCAATTTGTACCTAAGAAAGATGTATACACACAAAGCACGAATTATTACAATTAAAAAAAAAAAAAAAAGACAATAGAAATTCATTCTCTCACAGTGCTGGAGGCCAGAAACCTGAAAGCAAGGTGTCAGATGGCCTCCTCCAGGGCTCTAGGAGAGAATCTATTCTGTGCCTCTTACCTAGCTTTTTGTGGCTATCTGTAATTTTTTATATTTCTTCCTTTGGAGACACATGGTTCCAGTGTCTACCTCTATATTCCCAAATCTCCCCTTTCTTATGTCTGGCATCTCTCCTCTGTATCTTTTCAAAGGATGCTTGCCATTGGATTAGGATCCACCCAGGTAATACAAAATGGGTTTCTCAAGATCCTTCACTCAATTACATTTGAAAAGACCCTTTTTTCCATATTAGATAACATTCAAAGTTTCTAGAGATTTGATATAGACATATCTTTTAGAAGGCTATCATTCAACCCACTGATTTCTGGAAATTTTTTTTTTTTTTTTTTTTTCTTTTCAGTGTTAGGGATTGAACCCATGGGCATTCTACCTCCAAGCTACACCCCTATCCTTTTTTGTTTTTTACTTTGAAACAGGGTCTCATTATGTTTCTAAGAGCCTCACTAAGTTCCTGAGGTTGTCCCCAAACCTGTATTTCTCCTGTCTCGACCTCCCAAACTCAGGGATTACAGGTGCACACCAGTGTGCCTAGTTTGGAATTTAATAATTCATACTTCATATCTTTCAAATGTTTTGCTTTTACTGTTGAAATTTTTGGTTTTCATTTTAAAAACAAATCATTCATGATGCCTTTAATATATACCTTGATGAATGACGAATGTGTATATTCAACATTTAACATGAAAAGTATATTTAATCTGTCAGCTCTTCTGTTTAGGAATTCTTATAAAATTTTGATGACTTGGTTCCAGTACTAGAACAATTTTACTGAGGAAAATAGTTGGATCTCACATTGAGTACAGGAAATTCTATTTCCTTTGTCCTTTTCTCTGTAATAAAGGCTTATTTTCATAACCTAAGAGGAGTGTGAGGTAATGACTATCAAAATCAACCATATCATGTTACAATCATTTGTTTCAAGTGCACTGACAAGGAATTAATCCTTTAATAGGGGAAAATACATTAGCAAGACATGCAAATTATGGTTAACAATAATTGGGGAAATGTAGCAAACTCAACATCCATGATTGTCTTTTATGTACTTTTTAATTCCTTATATGTAGGAAGGAGCTTTACAATAAATAGATTAGAAAGATAAAAAGATTAGATAGATTGATTTTAATTGTAAAAATATACAATGAGCATTAATAAAAATAGAGCTCATTGTTTCTTAGCCAAAATATTGACAGATTACAGTTGTTTCCAAGGATGATTATGTTTTTTTCTTTTCTTTCTTCCCTTCTCTTGTTTCTTCTCTTCTCTTCTCTTCTCTTGTTTCTTCTCTTCTCTTCTCTTCTCTTCTCTTCTCTTCTCTTCTCTTCTCTTCTCTTCCCTTCTTCTCTTCTCTCCCTTCCCTTCCTTTCCCTTCCCTTCTCTTTCTCTTTCTTTTTCTCTTTCTCTTTCTCTTTCTCTTTCTCTTTCTCTTTCTCTTTCTCTCATTTGAGGGAAAGAGCATCACATTTAACCAAAATTATTTTTAGGAAAAGGGAGTGTATTTGAATTTGGAAATTTGAGTAAGGAGAAGCACATTGGGGGCAGGGACAGTGGTTTAGAGAATGATATTTGGGGAGAATTAAAATATCATTGGAAATAAAAATGTAATAGAATCAAAACAGCTCTATTACGTATAAAAATGTGCAAAAGTACTGAATAAAATAGTATTGAAATGAAAAATTCACCATCTAATGCATTGTTTTACTTGATTGGAAATTAAATAACAATTTTTATTTCTAACTCAACTCTGTAGGATGTCATGGTCATCCCAATATTAAATATTATATCAAAGCTATAGCAGCCCACAGCCTACGTAGACATCTTCATGGATTAGATAGGAGTTGTTTTATCTACTCAAAGAGCTTTTGTATATCAGATTTTCAATTTTAATAAAGTCAAATATCTGTCACCAATGATCATGCTGACAGTTACTGGGGGAAAACATGACTAATTTCCCCATCTGGTAGCAAATCAGGCACTTATGAACGTGTACTAACTATATAGGGTAATAGCAACTCACCAAATAAGACTTAAGGTTCCTGAAATAGTTTCTTCATCTTCAGTTTCCAAACTCGTAATATTGCAGTTATTAATTTTCTAGCAAGAGATGATGACATCATAGCAAAACAACACAAGAAATATCTGGGAAATTGGTTATTTGACCTGAGATTTTCTATTTAACAAGGATTCACCAATATAGATGGTCTTAAGAGGAAAAATATATGATTGAGAAAGTTGGATATTGATGGAATAAGAAGAGGATAATGGAAGAGTATGTTTATGAGTGTGTGTGTGTGTGTGTGTGTGTGTGTGTGTGTGTGCGCTAACTTGAAAATCCTTGGTACCAGCAAAACTGAGAACAAACACAGGAATATAATGGAATCTGTTTTACAGGCTCAGCTATAACATCTCAATCTATTCTTCATAACTCTTTCCCAGCTGCCTCTTTCTTTTCTCACACACCAGCAACAGGATTTACTCAATGTCATTTCCAGAAGTAACACTTCAAGAAACACTTTCAGAAATCGTTTCTCAATTCCAGGATACCGATACATTTAGCAGCTGAAAAAATAAATAAATAAATAAAATCATTTTAAAGACCAAGGATTCTTAAAACTAGCAAGAGCTCGCTTTTTTTTTTTTAATTTGTAGTGTGTGTAGGCAGTCACATGGATAAAGAAAATTAGTAAAATGAAGCATCAGTATTTTATCATCTATCTTTGAGTGTATCTTGATTTTGTCTAAAAATATGGATTCTCTTTCAGTTAGTCTTAGAATAGTCAAACTATATTAAGATTCTTTTTAAATGGCAAGGTTTTCTCTAGGAGAGCTGTATTAAAGTCTTTCTTTGACAGAAAATTTCATTTTATTTGGCCAGTGAAGTCTACTTTCTTCCGAGTTCGTATTGGCCTTTTAAAGTATTTGTTCCTAGGTTCTTAAAAACCCAGAAAGAAAAGTAAACTCCTTATTGAGTGTATTAAGTTACATAGTGTAATGGATTTTGGAGGGGTAGCACTTTTTTTATTTTAAAAGAACCAATACATTACAAAGGAGGGAATCTGCTTCTTATTGAACATACCCATATATGTAAGTATGTATTTATGTAGGTATATATGCTATTGCTTGTTATTCCCTCTTTTCCAAGAAGATGTGTGTCTAATGTAGATTTTAATCATCAATACCATAATTTTTTTATTGTAACATAAAAAAAGTCTGGAAAGTTATTTGTTAAATTTAGAAAATAAGACTCAGGTCTGAGATCTTAACCATTTAAAACCTTGAAATCTCATAAATTAAACATCATTGAGCCTGGTCCCATCTTTCATAACAGCTCTCCAGAGAAACTCTAAAAGCCAGGACACTCTGAGATGAGCAGTGGATGATTCAGTAGGTGGCACAATTTTCACTGAGTCAGTACTG
Source organism: Graphiurus murinus (assembly GCA_004027655.1). Classification (NCBI taxonomy): domain Eukaryota; kingdom Metazoa; phylum Chordata; class Mammalia; order Rodentia; family Gliridae; genus Graphiurus; species Graphiurus murinus. The sequence continues at coordinate 15,078 of PVLC010022035.1, read as the reverse complement.
AACCGATGCCCCAGCATGGTATGAAGGGGCACCGCTCTGCTGGAGGTGTCGTCTAATGGATGAGGGTAAAACCAAGGTCCTGACCACCAGCAGTTATTAAAAATCCCATGGCACTTTTCAAAAGAGTAAAGATGATGTTAAACCCTGTGTCCTGGCTAATTTCCAAATTGGGCAATTATATTCTGCCTACTTAAAATTTCTCTGTAATTTTAGTTGGATAATATATTCTTCATCTTCTGCCCTATGCTATTGCTGTTTCCAGCTTAGAGGTGGTTGCATTTCCGTGGTGAGGGAAGTGACGTCTCTTTGAAAAATGTCTTGCAAGGTCTGGGATCAGAGGATGAAAGGTACAACATCCATCTATCAGAAAAGGTGCCATATTAGTTTGTTTCTCTAGCGATTAGGCTGACTATAAGAAAATTGCCAAATAAGTGTCTTTAAAAACAGCCTCGTCAGGTAGTCAGGGGTGCTACCATGCTCGCAAAGGTTTCCAAGATGATATTTTAATTGTATTAAGTTGTGACTAAGAAATGAGGCTACTCTTGAGGTGAATATATTATGTAAATATTAACAATTTAAGCATAAAATTATAGACATTTAATAGGAATAATTAAATTTTCCAACATTTGCCTAGCAAAGCCTATTATATCCACTCTAAAACATTAGTCACTACATCACTTTTACTCATAACATGTTAGAAGTTCCTCCAAATCAATAATTCTTAAGAGAGAAGATCATGGCTGGGGAACAAGTGGAAAGCATTTCTTAAAAAAAAAAAAGTTTGTTTTGGTTTTTTGGTTAGCATGCTCCTATTTTAGGGAAATCCTATAGAAAACATTTCTAAGGAAAAGACCAGGAGAGGGATGAGTTAGACCATACTCATGCTTCTTAACTGTGCTTTCAACTTTATGCAATCTCTAGGATAAACCCTATAGAGAAAAATGTGAAGGATTCCAGTGTCATAAACTGTAACATTTGCATTTACCTTGCCTACTTAGGCTTAAAAGATGCCTAGCTAGAAAATAATAAAAACAAACTATCAACAACCTAGTTTCCTCAAGTGCCATTTTCCTGCAAAAACAAAGAATCTAATCTTAGAATTACTTTATTATATTACCTTTTTTTTTTGTAGTCTTTCCAAGTAGACTTACTTGGAATGTTGTAACCTCAAAGGTTTCTATTTCTGACAATTAATTTTAATTGCATTACAAAGACTTTTCAAACTAGCTTCCTCAAGTCATTTTGCTTTACAGATATACTAAAAATTTGTATTGTGCTTATTCGTAAAAATCTTGCAACACTTGGAGACAGTATTAAATATTATGGTAAATAAACATGGTAATTCTGTTTGTAGAAATGTTATGGCTGCTGAATAAGGAATCACTCAAAAAGGAAATACCATCTTTAGAATTTGGAAGAGACTTCAGCAGAAAATATTACGTTTTTAGCCTAGCTTTCATAACCACAACACATTTTACTCAGTAACCCTAAGAGTTTACTTTGTAATGGAAAAAGTAGTCACTCTGATCACTTTGTCTTTTTAGTATGCAGCCCAGAGGATTCAGAAAAAGATTACATTTACAATAATTAACATATATGTAAATGGAGATCATGGCTATGAATGATAAATTTTCATAGCAATTTAAACCTTGTACAAATTAATCAACCATGCAGACACTTGATTAATGAAAAGCAGTGTCACTTTAAAATGCAACATGTTAATATATATTACTGTTATCACAGATCAAAGAATCTTTAAATGTAAACCAATTAGAGCAAAGTTCAATCTACATTTTTTAATAATTGTAATTCTGATGTAATTATGATGGCAATTTTATAAAAAGTCAACCTGCTTTGTATTTATTTACTAATTTTAGTGAAAAGTCATATGACTGAATATTAGAAATTTTATTGTACTGATTAGATTTCCAAAATAGAGGGTAACAGTATCATCTAAGAATAAGATGAATGCACAAAAGCAATTACAAATTAGATACGAAATATTTATTAACATGTCATACTCAATTTGGAAGTCTTCTCATTTCCCTATTTTTTGGTCTCACTAAGGACGTTGTATTAAACAGGTTAAGTAGTAAATGACTGATATCTCTTCAGTATAATGTTTGAGATGAGATTTATTGTGCTACTTTACTAAACATCCTTTTCTTTTTGATGTTCGAGGAACAGAAATGAAAACTCTTTGGTAAATTTGAATTTATAATGAATAATTTTTATTTTCATTGTGAAAATTAATGTATACTTTCCAGAATAAATCTTTTTTAGAAAAAAAAACACAAAAATTTACAGATAATATGCAAATGTATATTCAAAATTTAAGATCTGAAATATAAAATTTCTCTAACTATAGCTTGGGGTTTTTATTTTATGTTTTTGCTTTTTGCTTTTGCTTTTGCTTTTTTTTTTTGTTTGTTTGTTTGTTTATTTTATTTTGTTTGTGGTACTTCAGATTGAACTCAGGGCCTTGTGTATGCTGGGTAAGTGCTGTAACTCTGAAGTACATCCCTATCCGTAATATAACTGTTTTTAGAAACAGAATTTAGGCATAAAAACAAACACATTAGTTTGCAAAAACAATGTAGGTTTGTTTTACAAGAGAAACCCTACAATGAGTCATTGGTTTTCATCAATAAATTGGAATTCTAAACTATTGGCAAATTTTACCACTTAAACCAGTGTATTATACTTGCATTGTTGATCACAAAGTAATAAAAGCTCAAGTCAAGAAAGCCTGCAGCCTGTACTAGAAAGATGAAGAACTATGACACTGAGTTCTATGTCAAACATCTAGTAGTAAATTATACTCAATATGACTATAAATTATTGAGCATTTTCTATGTGTTATATACTACCTTAAGAACTTGGCACTTAAAAAAAAAAATGTATCAGTTGGGAGTGGTTGAGAATCACAAGTTAAAAGCCAGTCTCAGCAACTTAGGGAGGCCCTCTGCAAGACACTGTTTCAAACTCAAAAGTAAAACAGGGCTGGGAGTGTAGCTCAAGGTAGAACTCCCCTGGATTGAATCCCCAGTCCTTTCCTCTCCCTCAAAAAAATATCCATTTATAATTTAACTATGAAGTCATTTAATCAAGTTTTTGTTTTGTTTTGTTTTATTTTGGTACTTGGGATTGAACTCAGGGTAAGGGGCATTCTACTTCCAAGTTTGTTTTCAAGTTTGAAACAGGGTCTCTCACCTCTCACTATGTTGCTGAGACTAGCCTGGAACCTTCAATCTTCCTGTCTCAGCCTACTGAGTACTGGGATTACAGGTATGTGCCACTTCACCTGGTCATTTAATCCGGAAAACACTTTCCCAAAGTAGAATTATTAGTTCACCCAGATGGTAAGTAATAAAGCTTAAATTTAGACCCTGGGCCTGCTCATTTCAAAGTTGTATTCTTATATACTATGCCATATCACCCTATGACTGTATAATTATCATCATTATATCTGGACTCTTAAGCAATCCCATTAGAGTTATAATGCCACTAATATGATACAGGGCCATACATTAAGAACCCACTGCCAATGCACTACAAATCCTGTATATGATTTAAATGGTGTTGCAGTATCACAAATAAGGTCCACCTCAGTCTACTAAAACTATAATAAAATCCTACGTTAAATCTGCTACTCCTGGAGTAGATATATAAGAAAATAGGATGAATAGGTAAAATGCTTGGAAACCTATCTAGTTGTTTGTTCAGTGAGCATTAATACTTGGTTAAGATCTGCACACAGTTTCAGGGATATAGCGGTGAGCAAGATTCCTGTCCCCGGGTGGTGTATATAGCACAGTGAGGGAGAAAAGTAAGCAGCCAGTTGTAATGCACTGTGAAATGTCATGCTGTAATGGGTGGTTCATGATCTTATGGGGTTGCATAAGAGGACCCCCCAAGGACAAAGAAAGATTCACTTTTAGAGTCAACTAAAGCAATTTTGTTCTGCGTGGTATATTTTGGAACACTATAAAAGTCTATATTACAATGTTTCGATCATTAAAGGGTGGCTTTAATGAAAAACAAAAACAAAAACAAAAAACCTTCAGATAAGCCAGAATTGCAAGAACAACAGACACTATTCAGTTGTGTCATACAATCTTTTAACAAATATTATGTCTTATAAAAGTGCTACTGATCATTGTACTAGTTGAGGTATCAGAAAATCCTTATATGATAATGGTTCAAACAAGTTTATTTCTTTCTCATATTTATGAATTCAAGATTAAAGGAGACAGCAGCTTCATAAAGTTATAAAAGATGCAGCTTCTTCCTTCCAGCTCAATGCTTCACTACCCCTAGAATGTGGCCTTCATGGTTAGGGTCCAAAGTGCCTATTAGAATCAAGCTTTCTCATCTACTAACCATGTTTCAGTCAAGAGGACGAAACAATGAAAAAGCTCAATTCTTTTTTCCCTTTGTTGTTAAGGAGACTCTCCTGATGTACCACTCAATGTTCTCCCTTATAGTTCACTCACCAGAAATAAATCTAGCTGCAAAAGAGGCTGAGAAATGTAGTCATTTAAATGAATGACCAATGTATTCAGCTAAAATATGGGATCCTGTTCACCCAGAAGAATGGAAGAACAGAATTGGAAAGCAACTCGTAGTCTCTGTCACAGTTATGAATTAATTTTCTTAGCTCACAAAGGTGGTAATCAATTCATGGAGAAAAATAATGTTTTACATTTTTTTTCTCTAACCTTCCTAAAACTCAAAATTCCTTTTGAGCTGCTTGAAATTTTTTGTTACATCATCTGTCTAGAGGGTCAACCACAGATCTGCATTGTTTTTTGAATCCAAGATATAGTCAGTAAACATAAGATATCTTTTCATTTTAAATTTAAAATCTCAGATGTGTGAATGTGGGAAATAACATCTAGTGAGCATCCATCCCTAACATTAAAAAAAAAAAAAAACTAAATATTTTCCTCACATAATGCTTGACTTTCAAATTAATGAAATTTAATAGTTAATAGGCATAAAAGATTTGATAGCTAAGTGCTTTTCTTATGCATTTATCTGTTTATTCACTCAACAAATATATATATTGAGTCTTTGATCTAAGTACTGGGGACCTAGAAATGAGCAACGGCTGAGATGTGTCATGGAACTTATCCTAAAGAGGAAAGATAGATAATAAGTAACTAAATGGATTTTACTGGGGATTGAATCCAGGGGCATTTTACCTCTGAGCTGACTGAAAGCCCCAGCCCTTTTTATTTTTTCAAAACAGAGTCTCCCAGCTGGGTGGGGTGGTGCACACTTGTAATCCCAGCATTTGGGAGGCTGAGACTGGAGGATCCAGGTTCGAGGTCAGCCTCAGCTGCTTAGTGAGGCCCTCTGCAACTTAGTGAGACCCTGTTTCAAATAAAGAATGAAATAAAGAATGAAAAAAACTAGGGCTGAGGCTGTAGTTCAGAGGTAGAATGACCCTGGGTTCCATTTCCAGTACCGCAAAAAAAAAAAAAAGGGTCTCCCTAAATTGCTGAGGGTCTCCCTAAGTTGCTGAGGCTGGTCTTGAACCTGTAATCTTCCTTTCTCAGCCTTTCAAGTACTGGAATTGTAGGCATGTGCTACCACGCCCAGCTCAAATTTTTGTATTTTTAGATGCTCTTATGGGTTATGAAGTCTTAACCCCCTGCACCTTAGAATGTATGTGTGTTTTAAAATAGAACCTTTAAAGAGGTAATTAAATTAAAATTAGGTTGTTACAGTGCTCCCTAATCTAATCTGACTGGTATCCATATAAGATGAAGAGGTTGGGGCAGGCAGAGTGACTCCAGGGAGATGCTAGTGCACAGAAGGATAATCATGTGAAGAGGCAGCAAGACAACGACCACCTGCAAGCCAAGGAGACATGCTCCCTTGGGATTGGAACACCAGCACTTTGATAGACTTCTTGCCTCCAGAACTGATGAGAAAATTAATTTCTATTGCTTAAAACTTCTAGTCTGTTATATTTTATTATGGCAGCTGGATATAGTTTGAAGTTTGTGTCCCTACAAAAGTAATACTAAAATTTAATTTCTAATGCAATACTATTAAGAAGTGAGGCCTTCAGAAGGGAATAGAAGAACCTTCATGGACAGGATTAATGTCTTTTAAAAAAAGGCTCTAAGGGATGCACCACAATTGCACAGCAAGTCAAAAGGAAGAAAGTCTGGATAGGTATAAGAAGTTACTAATGTTGATTGAGATGTCCCTGCAGATGGATCCTAAATACCGAGTGAGAAAATTCTTGGCCCTCTTAAGAGAAGGAGGAGCTAGCCCCCTCGAATTTGATTGAAAATGGACTATTCACAACACACCGTGACCAAGGGAAGTGACGAAGGTGAAGATGTCCTGGGATCTTCACTCATCTTGATCAAGATACTGGACTAAATGAAATGTTCTCTACCTTCAACACATGCTTGCTCTGCATGACTCGTGCAATAAAACTCCCTTCCTTGGCAGAAACAGCTAAGACATTTGTAGATTGACTTCAAGCCTTGGTCACTACCTGGTCCTCGTTTACCTCCTTGCTGGGAGGAATTATCAGATTAGCAGCAATAGTCATTCTTGGCTTATGCATTCTACCACTTGTACGCGTTGGGATCAATGCCTTTGTTAGTATATGAGCAGATTTACATGGAATAAAACTGAAGCACTGCCTCACACAGGACCTGGTAGTCAATGATGGGTTCGATTTTCTCAGGGCAATATCAACCTAAGACAGGGCTCCTTGAATGACTCATTGAGACCCCATGATGGGTAAGATTATGCACCTGGTAGGAAATGACCTAATTCAGGCACAGTCCTTCGTGCATTTTAAAATAAAAACCGGGGAGTCGTGGAAGCCCAGTTGGGCCCTTTTCCTCCTGGCAGTTGCTATCTGCATATATGAGTAATTATACTGATTATTCTGCTATGGCTACTTTGGCATCTCAAAATCTGGTGATTGCTCCTAGGATGCGTAGATGAAAGACCCTCCTACTTCTTAGAAAGTAAATATATGACTCTAAAGGTTTATGGTTTTATGACTTTAGAAAGTTTGCTTGACCAGGCTATGGTAAGAATGTGGGCTATACATGGAAAACGAAGAAGTGGTGCTAATTGTGCTCTGACAATGATTGATATGTTGTAAATGTATATGTAACCCTGTTGTACTCAAGAAATGTTTAAAAAATCTGTGCTGAATAATAAAAATTAAAAAACAAACAAACAAAAAAATAAAAAAAACTTCCCTTCCTCATGCTTACTGAAGAAAAAAAGAAAAAAAGCTCTAAGGGCCAGGCATGGTGGTGCACACTTGTAATCCCAGTACTTGGAAGGCTGAGTCCGGGTTCTGGGACAGCCTCAGCTACTTAGTGACACCCTCCCTAACTTAGACCCTGTTTCAAAATAAAGAATAAAAATAGGCCTGGGGGTGTAGCTCGGAGGTAGAATGCCCATGGGTTCCATCCTCAGTACCACCAAAAAAAAAAAAAAAGAAAAAGTCTCTAAAGTAGCTGGGTGTAGTAGTGCACACCTATAATCCCAGGACTTGGGAGACTGAGACAGAAGCATCAATCACAGGTTCAAGGCCAGCCTCAGCAACTTAGTGAGACACTTGGAAATTTAGAGAAAGCCTGCTTCAAAATAAAAAATAAAAAGGAATGGGTAGTGTGCCCTTGGATTTAGCCTCCAGCACCACAAAAAAGGAATGGGGGCTCAAGGGTAATCTGTTACTCCCTCTCACCCTGCTGTCACGACAGCAATAAAGAATCATCTATGAAGTGGAAAATAAGCAAATCTTCACTGGACAATGAATCTGGTAGTGCCTTCTTGGTTTTGGAATTCCCAGCCTTTAGAATTGTGGGAAAGCCCATTTTGGGCTGGAACCTGAATGATATAAAAGAGTCAACTATATAAATATCCAGGATGAATGTTTCTGAAACAGAAAATATCTAATGTAAAACCCATTGTGCCATATAAGAGACGAGAAAAAGTCCAATCTGGCACAGAATCATTTTTGCCATCGAAAAATCATTTACACAACATCTGTTTATTCATGAGGCTGTGGAAAGTATTGTAGAACTTAAACATGGAGGGACAGCAGGCCATTAATAATGCCACAATAATTATTTTATCCTGAATTATGATGTGAATATGGTTGTCACTGAGTATCCAGTATCAAAACTGACTATATAGCCGGGCATGGTGGCGCACGCTTGTAATCCCAGCATTCGGGAGGCTGAGACCGGAGGATCCAGATTTCCGGCCAGCCTCAGCTACCTAGTGAGGCACTCTGCAACTTAGTGAGAACTTGTTTCAAAATAAAGAATAAAAATTAGGGCTGGGGGGATATAGCTTGGAGGTAGAATGCCCCTGAGTTCAATCCCCAGTACTGCAAAAAAAAAAAAAAAAAAAAAAAACCCAAAAAACAACTGACTATATTTTATATTTCAGGTACCAATGCAAGGAATGTATTAAGTATTAGCAAAATATTTACCATTCTTTTTAAACACTAGTGTGCAAATCTTACTAAATGTTGATCACAGAAAGGAGGAATTCTTTTAGATGAAATGAAAGTGTGATACTCATTCAAGTAATTTTTTTAATATATAAGAATGAAAGGAGCATTTATTAAGTACTCCCCCAAACAAGGCCTGGAATTCAATATTTTAATGCTCATTTTACAGATAAGAAAATCGAGGATCAGGGAAGTGGAGTCTTTTGCTTAAGGTTATGTGACACATGAGCACCCAGCAACATAAATCTGCCTAAAATTAAGGCCCTCATGTCTCCATAGGAAAACTTAGGTGTGCAAAGTTATGAACAACAGTCACAGACCACAAACAGCACTTTGCACACTCCAGTATGTATACAGATTCCTAGGGATCTTGTCAAAACTTAGACTCTGAAATCTGGGGTGGGGCCTGAAATTCTGCATTACTGGCAAGTTCACAGGTGGTTCAGGTTATCTTCTTAATGATCACTTTATAGAATAGTCATTCAATAACTAAGAATATAAGGTATTAAGTGCTTTTATGTTTTCTCAACAGTATAAGTAAAATGATTATTGTTGTTCTTGTGTTGTTTTTTGCCAGGTATTATTCACTTATATTTCATATCTGGGGATTGAACTCAGGAGCATTCTACCTCCGACCTACACCCCCAGCCCTATTTTTTATTCTTTATTTTGAAACAGGGTCTCACTAAATTGCGGAATGCCTCACTAGGTAGCTGAGGCTGGCCGCGAACCCAGATCCTCCAGTCTCAGTCTCTCAATTGCTGGGATTACAAGTGTGTGCCATGATGCCTGGTTTATATCATGACTGATTTTTAAAAAGGCTATTTGCTATGTAAAACCACCTCTTTTGGTTCTTATTATTAATTTTTGTTGTTATTGCTTCTATTCAAGTCATAGAATTCCTTGCAAAAATATAAAATAATAAGAGTGCTTTACACATCACTGGTAAGCCTCTTATCATTGTATGGTGACAGACTTGAGCAAAAAAAAAAGTAAGCTGTAATTTAGTCAGTATTAATGTAAACAAACATTTAATTTAGAAAGGCATAAAATCAGCCCAAATGAAATGCATTTCTTAACATGAAGAAAAAGTTGTAAGGGCCAAATTCAGAGGACCTGAATATGCCCAATTAGTAATAAAATTTCTGAATGGGAGAAAAAATACGTATTTCAGATGACTTAGTTACAGTCCATCAGACTTCTGGGAAGATGGCATCGTAGTGAGACACCTCTCATCAGGCGCTGTGAGCTCGATTCAAATCTTCCATAAAAGCAGCTTCTTGACAGAAGAAAATCAGCAACAAGAAAGTGAACAACACTACGAAAACTGAAATACAGCTGACCAGAATTCAGAAAGCTGACCAGGGAGAGCAAAGAGGCCAGTCTGTGCAGCAGCAGTGCCACGGCACAGAATGGTGGCCACCATTGAGCCAGCCCTTGGCATGGGGTCTACTAACAAAGAAATATATAATGACCTGCATTCCCAGCCACCAGAGGTGGAGTGAGTGACTCCTGAACTCCACATCCTAACCAGGCGGCATATCACAGCACCTTCGACAGTGATCTGAAGGTGTGGCACAACGAGCTTAAGCCCACATGGGGCCACCTCAGCTCACCTCTCTCTACAGAGCCAGAGCAGCGATCAATTGCACTGCAGAGCTTGAATCAAAACTGCCACAAAAGCAGCTTCTTGACAGAAGGAAAGATAAGCAAAACAGCAGACAAGTCAACAAAGCAACAAAAGCAACTGATCAGAACCCAGAAAGCAGACCAGGGAGAACAAAGGAGCCAGCGCTTGCATGGCAGTGACAGCCTCCATTTTGCCAGCCTCCCACAGCAGCAGAGATCTACCCAAAAGATCTGCAGAGGCCAAATCAAATCTGTTCTTACAAACTTACAAGGTTTTTTATTTTGTTTCTTGTTGTTGTTTTTTGTTTTCTGGGGTTTTTGTTTTGTTTTTACTCTGTTTTCACTTTGCATTGCTTTGATTTATCTATGTTTGTTTGGAGGATTGGTTGCTTTGTTAGCTTTTGCAAGACCCTAGATGTCAACACTTGAAACCCACCAAAGTCACCAATAGAGTAGGTAGAAGAAGTCCCAGAGTAAATGCAACTCGGTACAAGATACCACTCACAGAGAGAAAATAAAAATAAGAAACCTATAAATTCAGAGAAAGTGTGCAAGAGCAGCAACAATATAAATTTAAGAACAGGGAAACCATGGGAAGGAAAAATAGCAAAGAAACAAAGAATAAACACAATCCCACAGAAACAGAAGTCAACAACACTGAATGACAGAGATTACCAGAAGAACAATTCAGATCTTTAATAATAGAAATGATACAAAACTTCCAGAAAGAATACAGAGAGAGCTGGAAAGAAATAAAGGAACAAATAAACAAAGAATCTGAAACCCTGAGCAGGAATCATAGAGAAGCCCTGAGGGAAGTGAAAGATGCAATAATAGAAGTGAAGGCATCAATACACACTATAAACAGTGGATTAGACCACATGGAAAATAGAATATTACTCATAAAAGAGGACCATTCCAAAAATGAGTCCATTCTATATAATCTAGAAAAAAAAATTCAACAGCATGTATCGGACATCAATGAGATCTGGGCCAACTTTAAAAGAGCTAACCTAAGAATAATAGGCATAGAAGAAAGATTAGAAGTTGAAACTAATGGAATAAACAACCTTTTCAAAGAAGTAATATCAGAGAATTTTCCAAATATAAAAAGAGAAGTAGACACACAGGTGCAGGAAACATATTGAACCCCCTTTAGACAAGACCAAAGAAGAGGTTCACCACGCCACATAATAATCAAGCTGACTAATGTAGAGGGTAAGGAGAGAATTCTAAAGGCAACAAAAGTAAAAGGCCAAGAGACATTTAGAGGCAAACCAATCAGAATCACTCCACACCTCCCAAATCAAGTCATGAAAGCCAGGAGGGGCTGGAGTAACATATTCCAAACACTGAAGAAAATAACTTGCAGCCAAGATTCTCCTACCCAGCAAAACTCTCTCAAAATTGACGGAGATATAAAAACCTTCCATGATAAACAGAAACTGAAAGAATTTATGTCTTCCAAACCAGCACTACAGAAAATACTCAAAGAGATTAACTACAAAGAAGAACTAACAAGTAAACATCAGAATCAGAGAAACAATAATTTTCAGGAGGCAAACAACTAAGCAAAGAAGAACAAAAACTACCTCAAACAGAAGTCAAAACTCAAAATTTTAGGAAATAAAAACCATCTCTCAATAATCACACTGAATATAAATGGTCTCAACTCTCCAATAGAAAGGCACAAGGTGGCAAAATGGATTAAAACCCAGAATCCATTTATATGTTGCTTGCAAGAAACACACCTTACAAGCAAAGATTCCCACAAACTTAGGGTAAAGGGCTGGAGTAAGGTAATCCATGCCAATGGAATTGGAAGGGAAGCAGGAGTAGCAACTATGATATCAGATAAATTAGATTTCAAGCCTAAGCTTATCAAACGAGACAAAGCAGGTCAGTTTTTACTAGTAAAAGGAACAATCTACCAAGAGAAAATAACAATTATCAACATCTATGCCCCAAACATAGGTGCAGCCACTTTCATAAAACACACTCTGCATGATATAAAGTCACACATAGATCCCAAACACAAATACTAGGAGACTTCAATACTCCTCTCACATAAATAGACTGATCTTCTAAAAAAAAGGTCAGTAAAGATGCTTCGGAACTAAATAATACCATAAACCAAATGGACCTGTTAGACACATACAGAATATTTAACCCAACTACAGTTGAATTCACATTTTTCTCAGCAGCACATGGAACCTTCTCCAAAATAGACCACATTCTGGGCCACAAAGCAAGCACTAAGCACTGGCAAATTCAACAAATGTAACATAATCCCTATATCTTTTCAGACCACAATGGAATGAAACTAGAAATCAACTCTAAGAAGATCCAGAGTAACCATGTAAAGACATGGAGACTGAACATCACACTGCTGAACAAGGAATGGGTCATAGAAGAAATAAGGGGAGAAATTAAAAAGTTCCTAGAAACCAATGAAAACAGAGACACAACATATCAAAACCTCTGGAACACCTTAAAGGCAGTACTAAGAAGAATTTATAGCACTGAGTGCCCACATAAGAAGAATTGAAAACCACCAAATAAATAACCTAATGACACAGCTCAAAGCCCTTGAAAAACAAGAACAGTCTAATCACAAAGCCGGTAAAAGACAGGAAATTATGAAAATCAGAGCAGAAATTAATGAAATAGAGAATAAAAAAACAATCCAGAAAATCAACAAAACCAAAATCTGGTTTCTTGAAAAAATAATCAAGATAGATAAACATTGGCCAACCTAAATTACCAAAATAAGAGATGAAAAAGGCGATATTACCACTGACAGTGTGGAAATACAGAGGATCATCAGAAACTATTTTGAAAAACTATACTCCAACAAAATGCAAAATATAGAAGAAATTGACAATTTTCTAGATACATATAACTTTCCTAAATTGAGTCAAGAAGATATAGAAAACTTAAATCAACCAATAGCAATCAAAGAAATAGAAACAGCAATAAAGAATTTACCATCAAACAAAAGCACAGGGCTAGATGGTTTTCCAAGTGAATTTTATAAAACATTTATAGAAGAGCTAATCCCAATACTCCTCAAACTATTCTGTGAAATAGAAAGAAACGTGATCCTCCCAAACACATTCTAGGAAGCCAACATCACATTAATACCAAAGCCAAATAAAGACAGCTCAAGAAAAGAAAACTATAGGCCTATATCACTGATGAATTTAGATGCAAAACTGCTAAACAAGATACTAACAATGAGCATTCAAAACCACATCAAGAAAATTATACACCATGACCAAGTCGGGTTCATGCCAGGGTTGGAACATACGTAAAACAATCCATGTAATTCACCACATAAACAGAATCAAAACAAAAATCAGATAATCATCTCAATTGATGCTGAAAAAACATTTCACAAGATCCAACACCTATTCATGCTAAAGGCACTGCAGAGAATTTAAATAGAAGGAACATACCTCAAAATCGTAGTGGAAATATACAATAGGCTCACAGCCAATATCATATTAAATGGAGAAAAACTGCAAGAGTTCCCACAAAAAACAGGAACAAGACAAGGATGTCCATTATCACCTCTTCTGTTCTACATAGTACTTGAGAGTCTAGCCAGAGCAATAAGGCAAGAGAAGGAAATCAAAGGGGTAAAAATAGGGAAAGAAGAACTAAAACTATCCCTTTTTGCAGATAACATGATACTATACTTAGAAGACCCAACAAAGTCAACCAAAAAACTTACAGAACTAATCAACAAATTCAGCAAAGTGTCTGGATACAAAATCAATCTTCAAATATCAGAAGCTTTCCTGTATGCCAAACATAAAACCACTGAAAAAGAAATCCAGAAAACAATTCCACTCACAATAGAACCCCAATAAATAAAATCCTTAGGGATAAACCTAACCAAAGAGGTAAAAGACCTCTATAAGGAAAACTACAAAAAGTTGAAAAAAGAAATCGATGAAGACCTTATTAGATAGAATTATCTACCATGCTCTTGGATAGGCAGAATAAGTATCAAAATGGCTATCCTCCCAAAAGTGATCTGCAGATTCAATGCAATACCCATGATATTACTAAGGTCACTCCTCACGGACATAGAAAAATCAGTCTTTAAATTCATTTGGAACAACAAAAAGTCCAGGATAGCCAATGTAGTTCTTAGCAACAAGAACCATGAAGGAGTTATCACAATACCTGACTTCAAACTCTACTACAAAGCCACAGTAATAAAAACAGCATGGTATTGGCACAAAAACAGACATACAGACCAATGGAGCAGAATAGAAGATTCAGACACAGACTCACATGCTTATAGTCAACTCATTTTTGACAAAGGAACCAAAAATATACACTGGAAAAAAGATAGCCTCTTTAACATATGGTGTTAGCAAAACTGGTTAATCATATGCAGGAAAATGGAAATAAACCCCACTTTCTCACCCTGCACAAGAGTCAACTCAAGATGGATCGAAGACCTGGAAATCAGGCCAGAGACCTTGCAGCTACTTGAAGAGGGCATAGGCCCAAAACTTCTACACATAGGCACAGGTAAACTTCCTCAACTAGACCCCAAAAGCACAAGCAACTCAAAGGACGATCAATACATGGGATTGCATTAAACTGAAGAGTTTCTGTGCAGCAAAGGAAACTATCAATAACCTCAACAGAGAGCCCACAGAATGGGAGAAAATTTTTGCTAGCTATTCTTCTGATAGAGGACTAATATCTAGAATATACAGAGAACTCAAGAAACTCACAGCTAAGAAAACAAATAACCCAATCAAAAAATGGGCAAAGGATCTAAATAGACACTTCACAAAAGAAGAAATACAAATGGCCAATAAAAGTATGAGGAAATGCTCTACATCATTAGCAATCAGAGAGATGCAAATAAAAACTACCTTGAGATTTCACCTAACCCCAATCAGAATGGCAAT
>PVLC010022034.1:0-27273 GCA_004027655.1 Graphiurus murinus | reverse complement strand
TCTTTATTTTGAAACCGAGTCTCACTAAGTTGCGGAGTGCCTCACTAGATAGCTGAGGCTGGCCGTGAACCCGGATCCTCCGGTCTCAGCCTCCCGAATGCTGGGATTACAAGCGTGCGCCACCACGCCTGGCTCCCATTTCTTTCTTTCTTTCTTTCTTTCTTTCTTTCTTTCTTTCTTTCTTTCTTTCTTTCTTTCCTTCTTTCTTTCTTCTTTTTTGATTGGGTTATTTATTCTTTTAGTATTTTGGTTTTTTTTAAAGTTCTTTATATGTTCTAGATATTAGTCCTCTATCAGAGGAGTAGCAGGCAAAGATTTTCTCCCATTCTGTAGGCTCTCTCTTCCAACTCATGATTTTTTTCCTTTGCTATGAAGAAGTGTTTTTTGTTATTATTTTGATGCCATTTGCCTATTGATTCTTGGTTTTATTTCCTGATCTTTGAGAGTCTTATGGGGGAGTCTCTATCAGTGCCTGTATGTTGGTGAGTTGCTCTTCTGCCCTTTTCTATCAATTGCAAAGTCTCTGGTATAATTTCTAGGTCTCTGACTAATTTTGAGCTAACTTTTGTACAGGGTGATAAATTGGGGTCTAATTGTATTCTTCTACAAATGGGTATCCAGTTTTCCTAGCACCATGTGCTGAAAAGGCTATCTTTACTCCAGCATATGTTTTTTGGCTCCTTTATACAAAATCAACTGGCTATAAGTGTTAGACTTTGTTTCTTATCTTCCATTCTATTCCATTGGTCTATGTGGTTTTTGTGCCAATTTCATGTTATTTTTGTTACTATAGCTCTGTAGTATAATTTAAAATTAGGAATTGTGAAGCCTCCAGTTTGGGTTTTATTGCTCAGAATTGCTTTGGCTATTCTGGGTCTTCTTTTTACCATATGAATTTTAGGACTGTTTTGAAGAATGACATTGGTATTTTGATAGGGATTGTATTGAATCTATGGATCACTTTTGGCAACAACAATAACAAATTTCTGTAATACAAAATATTCCCTGATCTATTTTTTCAAGTAATAAAATGTTGATTATGTAAAGACATTTTGTAATCTTAATGTGTAATGACTTTGTAAATAGGAATAGAGTCAAACTACAACATTACACATCACAATTTTCATCAAAATTTTAATTCCAGTGAAAGCTATCTTCTGTCAGTTATAGTTTTATTATTGTTAATTCTCATTAAAGAATTTTTGCAAATTTTGGTATTTTCTCCACTGGCCAAGCATTATGACTTCTTTAGTTCCTCAAAGATGCAATAGATAATGAACATTTCCTTGCCATTTTGCAGAACGTCTTCATCCTTAACCTATAATACTTTTATTTTTCCCATGATCTGCTTGATAAAGCATCTCACCACTGTACTTCTTGTCTATGCCAATTTTTTTTTTTTTTTTTTTTTTTTTTTTTTTTTTTTTTTTTTTTTTGCGGTACTGGGGATTGAACTCGGGGCGTTCTATCTCCGAGCTATACCCCCAGTCCTATTTTTTATTCTTTATTTTGAAACCGAGTCTCACTAAGTTGTGGAGTGCCTCACTAGGTAGCTGAGGCTGGCCGCGAACCCGGATCCTCCGGTCTCAGCCTCCCGAATGCTGGGATTACAAGCGTGCACCACCTGTCTCTGCCAATTTTTCAATGACATTTTTTTCAGAAGATTGGAACTGCTTGTCCACCTTTGTTTCTTGGTCTGTTCAATTTGGGCTACTTTTTTATATTGACCCTTAAAGAATTCATAGCCTATATATCAAAACAGCATTACTCAAATGACAAACAGGATCATAGATACAGCACTAAATTACTACATCAAAAATAATATTTTCACTGTTAGAGAAAGTCAGATTTAATCATGTACATTTGAATTATATTACACTTAAAACTGCATAAAAATGGACTTTATATGTTATTTATACCAATTTGTTCATTCCTAGTATAAATGTTTAATAGTAATTACAAGTTACACTTTTTTACTTAAAAGTTACCATTTTTATTTATTTTTGTATACAATTTTAGAAGCCATATTTATTTAATCTCAAATAATGTGAAAGCAAAGTACAAAAATAATTACTTTCCACATAGCATAATAATAATCATTGTGAGAGTTAGTGCTTAAAATCAGAGAGAGAGGTAAGAAAGTCAGTTCAGGTTGGCATAGCAGAATACAAACAACAGATGTTTATTTCTCACAATTCTGGACACTGAGAAGTCTAAGATAAAGTCATATCCCATGTCTAATAAGCACAATTTTTTTTGGTTTGAAGATGGCTAGGAGTTTTGTTGTCTTTGTATTCTCACATAATAGAAGAAACATTTCTCCCTTGTCCCTTCTTTAGCATCAATCTTGCATTATTTTATCAAATTTTCTAATTTTTACATTTCATGCTAATGTAAATGATATTGATTTCTATCTTGTTCATTGGTAGCATATGGAATCTAATTAGTATTTGTATAGTGACCTTGTATCTTTTTTTAAATGGTATCATTTGGTCAACCTTGTATCCTTTTACTTTGCTAAACTTGCTTCTGAAAAACTCTTCAAAATTCTCTACATTGTGATAATGTTATATTTTATTAGCCAATCACATTAATTTTATCTGAAATGTCTACTCATGTACTCAGAGAACTTTTCCTTGCATTTTAATATTAAATTGTGTTGCTTTGCATTGAATTTTATGCACTATATGTACTAATTTTTGTTTATTATACAAATGGAATGGCAAAACATTCTCACAGTTATAGCTTTCCTTTCACTACGGTACATTCAGTAAACATAAGTCCTTAATATCTCCAGCTTTATTAAATATATAATTTACAAATAAAACTTGGATACATTGACAGTATAAAATGTGGTGTTTTTGTTATATACCACAATCAAGTTAATTAACACATACATCACCTTATATAACTATCTTTTTTGTGTGTGGTGAAAAGATTTAAGATCTACTCTTTTAGCAAATTTCAAGTATACAATATAGCATTAACTAATATCACCATGCCATACATTAGGTCCATAGCAGAAGTTCTTAGTTTAATATAGTCAAATTTGATAATGTTTTATATTATGAATTAGCTTTAATGATTTAAGAACAACTTGTTTTGTCTTATAAAAGCTCTTCATAAACTTTTCTTTATTTCACATGTAAATCTCTTTTTCTTTTACCTGGATTGATTTCTGCATATGACATAAAGTATGAAAAAATATTTTTTATATGTGATCCAGACCATTCCTTGAATAGACTATAGCTCTGAAGATCTCTTTCATCAGGTTTGCCCATATACACATACATACTTGTGTTTCTGACTTTTCTAGCAGGTTCACTGCATTCATTTCATTGTGTTGATTTCTGGGGAGGGGAGGCAAATCCATTGTATCAACTATTCCAGCTATATAATAAATTATTTTATTTGTCCAGACATGTCTTCAAAATCATTCTTTTTATCCATACTCATATTGTCTTCAGCATATCTCCTTTACTTATAGTTTAAATTATATTACTTAGAAACCATTAAAAACCCTAGGAGATTTTGTTTTCTAAATTTTAAAAACAATTTGAGGAAAATTACCAACTTTATAACATTGACTCTTTTGTCCGTAAACATGGTAAATGTCTACACTTAATTGGATCTTTTCAATGTCTTGAGCTAATATGCTGTTACCATTTTACTTTAGAGTGAAAATATTATTAAAATAAGAAAAATTTCTTTCATATTAATTCTTATTTTAGCAAATTCCAGTGCTTTTCACTTTTTATGTAGATTCAGATTTCTTTTATCACATTTCTGCTTGAAGAACTTTGCAATTTTATGCATTTTATTTCTATTGTCAATGAATTTTTGTTTTCTGTTATTTTCGACTTTTTATTTTTTTATATTGGGTATTGAACTCAGAGGCTTCTACCTCAAAGCTATATCTTAGCCCTTTTTATTATTTTGTTTTGAAACAGGGCTTAAGTTGCTGATGCTTACCTCAAATCCACAATTCTCCTCAGCCTCCCAAGTGCTGAGATTACAGACATGTACCACCACTCCCAGTTTGCCAATGGATTTCCTAAGCTTTTATTTGTCTGAAACACAATTTATTTCATTGTCATTTTTGGAAAGGATTTTATCTATGTATATAATTCAAGGTTGAAAGTACTTTATAAATGTCACTTGTTAGACCTGCATAATTTCTAAGAAATTAGCTATATCTATTACTTATTTGGCTGCTTTCAAGATATTGTCTTTATCATTAGTTTTGTTTTGTTTTGTTTCAGCATTTTCACTGATTTTTCTAGATGTCTTCCTTCCTTCCTTCTTTCCCTTTCCCTTTCTCTCTTTCATTCTTGCCTGAGGTTCTCTAGGCTTCTTTGATGCCTGTTTTCTTCTGTTCTGGTTTTGAAAGTCATCAGCTTTTAACTCCTTGCATATTCTGCTCACTTCTGTCATATTTTTTTTTCTGAAACTACAATTCCATGTATGCGAGACTTACTGATATTCTCCAGAGTTCTTGGATGCCCTGTTCTGTTTTTATTTTTAAACATTTTTCTCTTTATGTTTCTGTTTAGATCACTTCTATTGACATATCCACAAGTTTAATGATTCTTTTCTCAACTATATAAGTAGCACCTACCAAAACATGTAACATTCAAATAAAACAATCCTTGGAGGTAAATTGATGCCCCAGTTATACAATGTTTGGATCTAAAGATGTCCTAATTTTTATTAAAATGATTTTTTGCCCATGAATTACCACCAATATGTTTCTGAAGTTTCTCCACCATAGAGATAAATTTAGCTTCTTTTTTTTTTTTTTTTTTGAAAACTTCTAACTTAATTGCATGGAAATCACAAAATATTATCCGCAAAACTCATTCTTTGAAGTATGTTGAGACATATTATATGACCTGCTGTACAGTCAAATTCCCTCAAAGTTTTATATGGGCATGAAAATAATGTGCACAGTATTTGTTAATTTCAGTCCATATGGCTCTATATAAAACCATTTGATAAAACTTATTTTTTATTCAAATTATTATCCTTTTTTTAATTTGTTGGTGCAAATTTGATCTTCCAACTACTGTTAGTGGAAATTTGAATTTCTCATTATGATAGTACATTTATCATTTTCTCCTTTTAGTTCTATCAATTTCTGCTTTGGGTATTTTGAAGCTATTTGTTGTACATAAGTTCATAATTTTTACATTTTTCTGAAGAACTGAAAATCATTAAATAATATCTTTGTCATGACTAATGCTTTTCATTTGAACATTTATTTTTAGTAATACTCATATAATTATCCAGGTGTTCTTTCTTGTCAGCACTAACCTATTACATTCTCCATTCTTTGGCTAACTATATGTTTAGGTTTTAAGTGTGTGTCTTGAAAAGCTGAATAGTTTCAAATCCAGTTACTTAATCTCTCCATTCTAACAAGTTTAATATAATTTTCATTTAAAGTCTGATTAATGATATTTTGAATACGTTTCTCTCACTTTATTTTCTGCTTTCTGTTTTTTTGCTTTTATTTTACAAAGAAAGCCTGCTAAATTTAAATATAACTGTGAAATGTTTTGAATCTCATTTGTGACAACGTATATATCTCTCCCTTATAAAGGTATTATGTAACAAGACTTAGTGAGCACTGCATTTTTAAGTACTACTAAATGTAAACAATATTTTGAGATATTTACATCAACTTTAATGTAATATGAAAACATTTCTTTTTTTACAATGGAGACAAAATCATAACTCCTACTAATATTCAATTACATTTAATTCCAGCTAACATAATTCCTAGTAATTGATTATCTTTGTTCATAATTATATGAAAATTTTCAGTTAAAGTTAAAAAAAAGTTTTATCTCCATTCAAATAAAGATAATTCTGTCTCTTCATCCTAGGTTAGAAATATGTTCTCTAGAGTAGGACTAACAAAATGTCAACCGATAAAAGAATATAACCCAGAGATGGTCTTTTTTTGACATCATAATGTACCAGAATGCTGAAAAGGAAAAATATTATTTTATTATACTTGTATTGATGCAGCATAATTATACATTATACTGAGGCATAGAGTGATAGGAATTGACATCCACACAACACACCTCTCTCCCCTTCCCCATACCTGTCATTGAGATCAGCAGATAGGCATTGGCAATTTAATATATATATACAGCATTATTTAAACTGTTACCTTCTTTATGCTCTGTCCCCCCTCCTGCTTCCCCTCATGCCCTCCATCACTCCACTAGAGTCTCTCCTCCTTTATCTGAGTTCTCTTTATTTCCCAACTTCTGTTGAGCTTCCACATATAAATGCCTCCCTATGGGCATATTTGAGTGTGATATTCTTACTCAAGAATGATGTGGTAACCTAGAAGCATTAGTGTCCAATAATGACAAGGGAGGAAACCTGACAAAAGTAGTACTCATAGAATGATGATAAGGAAGAAAGCTGAGCTGTGGTTCAGAAAATTAACTGATCTTTCCTACCTCCATTACTTTTTAGAACTAAATTATAAATATTTTACTTAAACAGCATACCAATACTTAAGAAAATATTGAAAAATATGAAAGTCTATTATCTTAACAGTAAAAGTTATCTTTCCTACTTTATACATATTTATTTAAATCATGGCAGTTGTATGCATAACTTCATACTTTAGTTGCTCCTATATTTGTTTTTCTTACTTATATTTATTACAAATAGTAATACATGGAAAAACAAAAAGTAAAAGGAAACTAACACTTCTATAAACTTAGAAAGTAAAAGCATTGATTTAACTCAGTTACATTTCCTGAAAGAAACCATGCAAAATTTATAACCTATATTCCCCTCATGCCCAAATCTGTCACCAATCATTTAAAATGTTTTATCAGCCATATAATCAATCAATTGTCCTAAATAGAAGCTTTTTTTTTTTTTTTTTTTTTTGCAGTACTGGGGATGGAACCCAGGGGCATTTTACCTCCGAGCTACACCCTAGCCCTATTTTTTATTCTTTATTTTGAAACAAGATCTCACTAAGTTGCAGAGGGCTTCACTAAGTAGCTGAGGCTGGCCACAAACCGAGATCCTCAAGTCTCAGCCTCCCAAATACTGGGATTACAAGTGTGCGTCACCACACCTGGCTGAAGCATTTCTTTTAAATTAAAGTTTGATCCTAACTATAGTAAGAAAAGCATAATTGTATGAGGAAGTGGGGGAGTGGGGAGGGAGCAAAGGGAAAAATCACCAAGTGCTGTGTGCATGTATGTCACTATCACTATAAACTACATTATGATGTGAGACTATAATGCACCAATAAAAATATAAAAAAACAGAAAACTAATGGAAATCAAAATAATACTTGAAATGGTATTTTTAAATCCATACCCTTAGCTAGGTTGGAGGGAGTCAAATATTTATTTAGCATCTAATCTAGTTCAAACTATTATAAACAGATGATCTCATTTCTATTAATTAGAAAATGTAATTTGTCTACTGTGTTGCTATACTGATACTAAGTAGCAGAGTCGGGATTATATTTATATACTATGTAGAGGTTCACACTTCTAATTCTAAAATCAGTTAGGATTTGAATGCTTTACTTTAATCATTGTGTAGACAATGAGACATTTTTAAAAGATACAGTCCCTTTATTAAGTCCATTACAGGATAGAGGAAGATAGTCATGGAAACAGATCCTTTCAATGTATGCTCGAGTTGCTATGGGAACACAGAGTTTCCATATGGTTCTCCAGAGTCCTCTTTCTCTGCTATACTGCCATTCACCAGAGAGTATGCCTGCTAATGTATGCACTACATTCTACAGAGAGTAAAAATAATTATGCTTTAGTCACAAGGTTCTCCCAGAAGGTGCTGTTCTACTTAAGAAGATTCCACCAGTCATGCAGAACTGAAGATGCATACATTTTTGTTTATCTCACAGTCATTAATATATTTCATCAATTTTCTTGTAATACTTGAAAATAACAGAAAAATAGAACTTTAACACAAGTTTCCCCTGTAAGGGAAAAACTGTAAAGTTTTCCCTGTAAGGGAAACTTTTCAATCTTTTTCAATCATTGAAGATATAATTTCTAAAAGTGTATTTGATTCCATAAAAACATAATTTTTTTTTACATATCTTCAAATATAGATTGCCTCTA
This sequence comes from Graphiurus murinus, assembly GCA_004027655.1. Taxonomy (NCBI): domain Eukaryota; kingdom Metazoa; phylum Chordata; class Mammalia; order Rodentia; family Gliridae; genus Graphiurus; species Graphiurus murinus. The sequence continues at coordinate 19,135 of PVLC010022034.1, read as the reverse complement.
AGGCAGATGCCATATACAGAATCCCAAGTAACCTATTCTAAATAGTGACGCTGAATATTTTTATAAATGTATTTCTTATTTAATTTAAAAATGATCAAAAACTTACTTTTCTACCATTAAGAAAAGCTCAAGATAGTTGATCCTTTCTTTAGTATTCTAAATGGTATTTTGATAGATTTTGCTTGACACCTGAAATTTAAAAATGGGAAAATATCTTGGTGCTTGTTATAAATAATCTTTTATCTGAGAACAGTATCTATTTCTTTGTTCTAACAATGTTGAATTAAATTGAATGTCTCAAAAAATCATTATGAATAGTTTAGGAATGAATTTTGATATATATTAGAAGACATTGCCTAGAAACTACATCTTCAATACTCACTTCTTGTTCAGATTTCTTTAGTCTTTACCTAATGTTCTATTTCTGTTTCAGAAAAATTATATTTCCTAATTTGTAGAAATGAGATCATCTGCTTCTAATAGTTTGAATTAGATTAGGCATTAAATAAATCTTTGTCCCTTCTAACCTAATTTTCCAAGATACATTTAGTTGTCATCTCTCCCAAGGTGCCTCTTAGATTTGACAGTTTCTTATACTTTCCTTGTTTTTAATGATCTTAACAGTTTTGAAGAATTCTGGCCAGGTATTTTGTAGAATTTTCCTCAATTGGATTTTTTCTGAGTTTTTTTTTCTCATTGGCTTATGGATATTAGAGAGGAAGACAACAAGTGCCATTCTCATGCTTTCATATCAAAGACATATACAGCCATATGCAATGGCACATGCCTGCAGTCCCAGTTCTTGGGAGGCTGAGACGAGGATTGCAGGTTTGAGGCCAACCTCAACAACATAGTGAGGCCCTCAGTAACATAAGGAGACCCTGTTTCAAAATAAGAAGGGCTGATATATAGCTTAAAGTGAGAGCACCCCTGGATTCAATCCCCAATACTACCAAAAAAAAAAAAAAAAACAAAAACAGAGAGAGAGACAGAGAAAAGAGTATATGCTGTCAACATGACATCACAGTCAAGTTTAACCTTGATCACCCTATTGAGAGAGCATTTTTCAGGTTTCTTATCTAAGTTACCCTTTTTCCCACCTTTGTTCTTTGGAAGAAATCTCATCTCCAGGCACTGGGAAATCATAATCTAACCTCCTTGAAGGTGGAATATCAAGCCAGTCCATTAGAATTCTTCTACACAGACTATTTCGCCTTACTGTGTATTTATTCAGTCGTTTATTTACATCAATACAGACTTATGGATGCAGGTATATTTTTATGTCAAGATTTTCATTGAAAAGAATATTTGAGGTCTTAAAAGTAAAAATTGTACTTGGAAAAAACAAATATAAAGTGAAATCATTGAGAAAATTTTTAAAAATCAGAAAAGAAATGTTGAGAATTTTAATATAAAACTAGTTTCAACTAATTCAGAAAAATGATATTATTTAATATTTATAGTATATAATAAGAAAACTTAATGATATAAGATATATGTTCTAAAGTACGATTTGGAAATTATCTATCTAATCCAATCAACATTTAAGAAAAACATTTGATTCAAAGGACAGAAGAGAGATTTGAGCTGGCATTGTAAACTTTGCTTATTTATTGATCAGGTTAATTAAGCAACTTTTAATTATAACATTTAATATAATAGACCAAATTCTATATCATAACATTCAAGTATAACAAAATTTTACTGATTCAGAACAGAAATAGTATATCGTATAGAATATATATGTGAAAAAAAATATATAACTTTAAAAATTATGTTATTTACTTCAAATATAGTTCCTATATACTATTTACAAATGCATATTGTGGTATAAAATGATAAATATTAGTGTAAATTATTAATGCCACCTGTTTCAAAAGTTCATAATCATATATCCTAAGGAGAGCTGTCTAAAATATCTGAAAAATTTAATTGTTTCACTCAGAATTTGAAATTATGTTGAAAGAATAGTTATACTTTTGACCTTTTTTTAAAGCTATTGATGTTACCTTGGCTCTCTTTTATGACTATAATCCCCTAAATCTGAGAACTTCTAATTTTTTACTAAAAATTATGGTATATTATATCCAAATTAGAGATGGGATATATTTTTAAATGAACAGACATGTAAATGGCTAAAATATGCCTGTAACTTACATTCATACTTTATACTATATATGAAAGTAATGGATTGCTTGCTTTTTATTTTAACTATGATTTAAATTAAGTATCAGTAGGACACTCTTTACCACCACAATCACTTAAGATAAAAGATGGTGAGATAACCCTGAAAAGCAATTCTGAGAGCCATAGATGATATTTTGAATGTCCCCCAGAAGCCCATGCATTGAAATTTGGTCCCCAGCCTGTGGCACTATTGGGAGGTGGTAGAACTTTTAGGAGTGGCATCTAGCAGGAGAAAGTTCAGTAATAAAGAACATATCTTTGAGGAGAATATTGAGACTGTGGCCCCTTCCTGTTTTTCTCTTTGCTTCTCAGCTATCATGAGATTAGCCCTTTTATCCACCATACAGTTCCATATAACATACTACCTTGCTACAGGTCAAAGTTAGTAAGACCAAGAAACAATGGACAGAAGCCTCTGAAACTGTGAGCCAAAATAAAACCTTTCTACTTATAAAGTTGACTATCTCAGGTGTTGTGATACAGTAATGGCGAAACTGACTAACACACTAAGGCTCTTTGAACTAGTACTAAATGTTATACATCCCTGCAATACTCACTCTTTGACCTCAAGGTATTTGTTTATAAAGGTTACAGCATTAAATATATACCATCTTCAGTTCCTCAAATATTCTACCAGACTCAGCCCATGAATATGTTAACTAGGATTTTGTATCTAAATGCCTACAGCCTGCTGTGCTGGTGCACACCTGTAATTACAGTACTTAGGAGGCTGAGATAAAAGGATCACATGCTCAAGAACAGACTCAGTAACTTAGTGAGACTGTGTTTAAAAATTTAAAAAAAGGAAAAGGGCTGAAGGTGTGGCCTGGAGGTAGAATGCCCCTGGGTTCCATCACCAGTGTCGCTCTACAAAATATCTTACTTAAAAAGTTGAATATTTTTTTCTTACTCCAAACCTTGAGGACACTACTTCTTGGCTCATTTCTCATAAGGCCTAGACCAAAAACTAGCCTAAGCAACTTTTCTGTGTCCTTTCTATTGAATACCATCTTATGGTTTTTTGTTTTGTTTCATTTTGTTTGGTTTGGTACTGGGTTGAACCCAAGGCCTTTCTACCACTGAGCTACATCTCTAGTACTTTTCTTTTTTTTTTTATTTTGAAACAGGGACTCACTAAGTTGTGGAGTACTAGTCACTGGCATCAAACCTGTGCTCCCCCTGTCTCAGCCTCCAAGCACTCAGTCCTGCATCACCACACCTGGCTACCATCTTAGTTTTGACTCTGCAAAACATATCACTCACTTAACAAGGGGGAAAAGAAGGAAGGGTGGAAGAGAATTCCCTCTTGCCTAAAATATCCTAACTCTCATACTCAGTGTTTCCTTTCTCTGAGCCCTCAAATTTGTCTCACAAATCTCAAGGGTTTCAAGATGGAGAGTATCTGAAATGGGAGTAAAATCCAGGTCCTTCAACCATACTACCAGGATTACCAGCTAGTAAAAGAACAGGGGAGCTGTATCTGCTATAGTCAAATTTCTTACTGGGTTAATTCTTCCTTTATTCTCTCCAATAAAAGCTCTATCTTCTAGTGAAATTGTTTCTCAGTTATTAAGAAATTAATTTTATCATTAAATATCAGAACAATATCAGATAAAAAGTTGATTCTCTGTATATAATGAAGAATTTCAGCAACATCTACGGCCCATGTGTCAACTGCTTGTATAGATTTTATAGAATAGAAAAGTTGGATAAAGAAGACCAACTTATAACTATTTCTTGGAGAAAAACCACAGTAATTTAATATTATTATTGCTGTGGTGGCAGGAATAGTGTCAACAATAGATTAAAGCATAAAAAATATGACTCAATAAAAGGCCCACAAAATGTCTAGACTTCATCATTGTAACGCCTTAGAATATCCTCTAAGATGAGGTGATTGAAATGCATTGAGATGCCTTGCAGAATAGGGTTCTTCACATAATGTGACATCTACCAAAAATGATTATTTCTTCCAATAACAGAATTAAAGCTGTTTTTTACATATTGAGGAAAAAGTAAAATGATCTATACATAAAGGGATGCTAGTTCTTTTCTGATTTAAATTAGTAAGTGTTTTATATTTAACTAAAACTATCTCAAAGGTTTAAAAGTAAGAATTCTTTCAATATAACTTTGAATTCTAAATAATTTGGGGATAAGAAACACTTTATTAGAATTATACATATTCAACTTAAGTCTGTTAAGAATTTAGCACTATGCCATTATAATGAATACATAATACATTATATATTTTAAAGAAGCAATATAGAATCTTAAGGTAAGTGACAAGGGAAAAATTACATTTACAATTTATCCAAACATGGCATCATCATTATAAATTAAAAGGAAAAAGTCTACACTGTTTACCTATTTTAACCCACTAGATATTATTCTCTGACTTAGCCAAATTATATTCTGACCTTTGCTCTAGCATCAAATAAAATATAGGCTCATCTAAGCATTAATAATAATGCTTATTAAAGGAGGATGGATATTCTGTGTATTTTATAAATGGAGTCTCAAGTCAAAGAAAAAATAACAAACTTTTATTTCATTATTAATGATGATTTGTAATTATTTTATCATCTTATTTGTTTTGCAAAGTATCTATTCAAGCATATTTTCCACTAAATATTATTTCATATGAAAAATTATTTCAATAATTTTTAGATTCTTTAGTCTAAATTTGGACTTTTTTTTTTTTTTTTTGGCAGTGCTGGGGATTGAACTCAGGGGCATTCTACCTTCGAGCTACTGCTCCAGACCTATTTTTTATTCTTTATTTTGAAACAGGGTCTCACTAAGTTGCAGAGGGCCTCACTAGGTAGCTGATGCTGGCTACGAACCCAGATCCTCCTGTCTCAGCCTCCCAAATGCTGGGATTACAAGCATGCACCACCACGCCTGGCTTAAATTCTGATTTTTATTGTGAAGAACACATAAATTTCTAGTAGTCTTAATCTGGTTAAGGGACTTTTATCCCATATGTGTATCAATAAAACACTCTGTAATATTTTCCTAGATTATCTCTTCACTAAACTAACCTATACTAACAGAAGAGCCTAATTTATATGTAAGTAGAAATATAAAGTCTATGCCTACACATAGAAAAAAAAAAGAATGAAGGCAACAAGCTTATTACTCAAGTAATGCGGGCAATATTTTGATAGAATTCCTAAACTATTTAAATAGAATTGTTTTCTTTTCTTTATAAGAAATACCTAAATTATGTTCATATGACATTAGGAAAATTCTAAAAACAAGGAAGACATAGAAGTTACAAGTCCTAGAGGAAACTGTTTTTACTGACTATGTTTTTAAATCTAATGTTCATGATAAATCAAGGGAAGTTAAGATTATACAACCATCAAAGAAACAATAGAACATGATGTATTTCTGATACCTGCAATTTAAAACTCAAAACATTAAAAGTCTACTTCAGCTATTTTATAACTCATCTTACTGAAAATAGCAAATCAACTTTCTCCAAACTAAAACCTTGATCTTTAGATCAAATCAACTTGAGAAGTAAAAATAAACCTTTATATTCTATTATATTTTAGTGGAAGCAAAAGACATAGTAGAAATAAGAAAAAAATCTGCACATTTAGAAGTTAAATGAACATTTTCAATTTTTTGGATTGAATTGAAATTTAGTTATATTCACAGGAGTTTAGGTTTTGTTTTGTTTTGTTTTCACTTAAATTCATCATCTCAGATTCAGCCCAGCCTAATGTCTCCAAATATTTCTTTCTTTCTTCCCTGTGAATGATTTGGTGAAGGGAATGTGGTATCCATTCTGATTAGCCAGCAGATAAACGATATGGAAACTGATTTAAAGTCTCTACCAGTGGAGATGTCAAAACAAATGTAGCTTTCCTACAGGATGACAGCACTGGGCCTGAGATGTCAAACATAATTAAAAATTTTATTTTCAAATGTACTCCACAGTTTATACATCCTGAAAGTATGTCTTACCTTTTGAACTTGTAGAGTGCTGTGCTCTGCAAAATAGGAGCGGCTTTATTTTAGTTTAGATGCCATTTGGGATTGAAATCATTTCATCAATTGGTACCTAGAGGTTTCCTTCAGGATTTGGCATGAAAAGACTGGCATTTCATTAAAATGTGCTGACAACTGAAAGAGCGATTCTAGCAGGACTGATTTCTCTCACTCTCCTATCTGTGAGTATCAAGGTTTTTCCCAGTGGGTTACCCAAATTAGAGAATAAATTAACATGTCTTTCTTTTTAAGATGATATCATTCATTTTCTGAAAGGGGAAAGGGTTAGAAGTTGTTTATTACTCAGTAGTCATTTTTATTTATTATTTACTAAGATTCTCTGGAAATCTTTCCATTGCCAACATGAGTAATAAAATGCCTGAGAATAAAAAAAGTTCCCTTGTCTTTTCATGGTATGTATTCAAAATGCTTAAAAGTGCAGAAATCACCATAAACAGTTAGCCTTCATATTTGTAAGTTCTGTATCCATTGGTTTATAAAGCATGGGTTCAAAATATGTAAAAAATGTTCTGTCTGTACTGAATATGTCCAGTCTTTATTCTTGCCATTACCCCCTCAACAATACAGTATAGCACTTCTTTTACATAGAATTTATATTTTATTTGATATTATAAGTAATTCCGAGATTTTTAAAGTATAATAAGAGTATGTACGGAGATTATGTGCAAATGCTACACAATTTTATGTAAGAGACTTGAATACTCAGATTTGGGGATACACAGGGGTCCAGGAATCAATCCCTACAGATATTGAAAGATAACTGTACTTCAGAGAATACAACCGTAGATATGTGTCCTTACAGGTGAAATAAGAAGTTTCAAAATCATTTATACTCCATGAAAAGACCTCTTCCTCCACATTCCCAAATTGTCTGCAGAGCCCTAACCCATACACAACCACAGCCAAGCACCATCTGTACACCTATCCTTGAAGTGTAAAGGGTTTTTCTCACATCTCCTTTACTGGAGAATTAGTTTCCTGAAGGCAAGAAAGGTATCATCTATGTGTTTATCAGCTAGAGAGAGCCTTCTGATGCCTAGAATGTAGGTCCTTTCAGTAAATGTCTCAGTAAATATCATTGGAGGGTTGGAACGTCTGTCATCTAATGATCAGGGCAGTGCAGTATAGTGGTTCAGAGCAGTATGTCTGTATTTGGTTGCTTGATTTTAAAAGATATCTCATTGTTGTTGTGCCTCTGTTTCTTCATATATGGTTACTATAAGGATAAAATGAGATTATGTATATATATTCTAATGGTCATATATATATATATATGGTGATATATATATATATATATGACCATTAGAACCATGCCTAGCACATGGCTAATCATGCAGTAGTACTAGCCACTGCTATCATCCCCCTCCATGTGTCAATGATGTAAGGACTTTATTGAAAGACTCATCACTGTGGTGGAAGTGGTCAAGAGTCACTCCTGCCCCACACAGGTATACACATAAATGTTTAACTTTAAAAGATCACTAAGTAGTGAAATTTTAGGCACTGATTATTGTGAACTATGAAATTTTAAAGTTACCTGCTGGGAATGAATGATGCTATGAATTTCACCATTCTGGATTACAGAGGTTTATAAGGATTTCAAAGAAATTTTCTTCTAATTGTTTCTCAGAAATTGATTCTAGTTGATGTTCTCCCAGAGCCTCTCTTTTCCTTCCCTATTCCTCTCTCTAGATCTTTACTCCATGAAGATTAGGAATGTTTCTTCCTAGCAAACTGGATTCTATCTTGTCTTTTCCCTGATTTTAAAGAAAGTACCTCTATGGATCTACTGTTAAGTATATTTGCTGCTTACTTCTACTAGGGGAGATTCCTTTCACCTTTAGGTTACCAAGAGTTCTTATTAGTAATAGACACTGAATTTTATCAAATACGCTTTGGGGTCAGCTATCAAATTAACCATGGTTCCACCTTTCATTAGAGTGAATCGTACCAGTAGATGTCCTAATTGTGAGCCACACTTGAATTTATGGAATGAAGGCATCTTGGTAATGGTGTACATCTTAGCATATTGCAATATTCTGTCTGATAAAATCTTAAATTACTTTTATATCAGTACTCCCAAGTGAAACTAAAATTTGGCAGTTTTCCTTTTTGCAGTAACATAGTTAAGTATAAGTAACAGTATCATAATGGTTTTTTAAAAGTAAATCAGAGTGCTTACTTTGGCAGCACGTATACTAAAATTGAAATACTACAGAGAAGATTAGCATGGCCCCTACAGAAGGATGACATGCACATTCATGAAGAGTTTCATATTTTATTATGTTATTTGTAGAAAAATGGGTGGAACTGAAGACTATCATCTTAAGTGAGTTTAAGGAGACTTAGAAAATCAAGGGTCACATGCTTTTTCTTTTATGCATGGAAGCTAGAGATAAAGTAGGAAAGAAAGGGTCCCTTATGAAAAGTAGGACACTTTTAGAACTGATCAACAAATTTAGCGAAGTGTCTGGATATAAAATCAATCTTAAAAAATCAGAGACTTTCCTGTATGCCAACCATAAATCCACTGAGAAAGATATCCAGAAAACAATTCTACTCACAATAGCACCCCTCAAAATAAAATACTTAGGGATAAACATAACCAAAGAGGTAAAAGACCTCTATAATTAAAACTGTAAAAAGTTGAAAAAAAGAAATCGATGAAGACCTTAGAAGATGGAAAGAACTTCCATGATCTTGGATAGGCAGAATAAATATCATCAAAATGGCCATCCTCCCAAAAGTGATCTACAGATTCAATGCAATACCCATGAAATTACCAAGATCACTCCTCACAGACATAGAAAAATCAGTCCTTAAATTCATTTGGAAAAACAAAAAGCCCAGGATAGCCAAAGTAGTTCTTAGCAACAAGAACCATGCAGGAGGTATCACAATACTTGACTTTAAACTCTACTACAAAGCCACAGTAATAAAAACAGCATGGTATTGGCACAAAAAGAGACACACAGACCAATGGAGCAGAATAGAAGATTCAGAAAGGGACCCATGTGCTTACAGTCAACTGATATTTGACAAAGGAGCCAAAAGTATACACTGGAAAAAAGATAGCCTCTTTAACAAATGGTGTTGACAAAACTGGTTAACCATATGTAGGAAAATGGAAATAAATCCCACTTTCTCACCCTGCACAAGAGTCAACTCAAGGTGGATCAAAGACCTGGAAGTCAGGCCAGAGACCTTGCAGCTACTTGAAGAGGGCATAGGACCAACACTTCAACATGTAGGCACAGGTAAAAACTTTCTCAACAAGACCTCAAAAGCACAAGCAACTCAAAAGAAGATCAATACATGGGATTGCATTAAACTGAAGAGCTTCTGTGCAGCAAAGCTAACTATCAAGAACCTCAATAGAGAGCCCACAGAGTGGGAGAAAATTTTTGCCAGCTACTCTTCTGATAGAGGACAAATATCTAGGATATACAGAGAACTCAAGAAACTCACAGCTAAGAAAACGAGTAACTCAATCAAAACATGGACAAAGGAACTAAATAGACACTGCACAAAAGAAAAAATACAAATGGTATGAGGAGATGTTCAACATCATTAGCAATAGAGAGATGCAAATCAAAAGTACCTTGAGATTTCACCTAACCCTAACCAGAATGGCAATCATCAAGAACACAAATAACAACAACTGCTGGTGAGGGTGTGGAGAAGTGTGAACCCTAATACATTGTTGGTGAGATTGCAAATTAGTGCAACCACTTTGGAAAACAGTATGGAGGATCCTCAGACGAATGGGAATGAATACCATATGATCCAGCAATACCACTTCTGGGTATCTACCCAAAAGAATGGAAACCAAACTATCTGACTGACCCATGTGTATCTGTGTTTATAGCTGCACAATTCACAATTGCCAAACTATGGAACCAGCTAAGATGTTCATCAGCAGATGAAAGATTACAAAACTATGGGATATGTACACAATGGAACTTCACTCAGCCATAAAGAAGAACAAAATTGTGTTATTTGCAGGGAAATGGATGGAACTGGAAAACATTATGTTAAGTGAGATTAGTCAGTCACAAAGTAAAAAATCATATGCTCTCCCTAATATGTGGAAGCTAGGTAGAAAATGGGACATAAGAGGGACTCCAGGTGAAGAAGGAGAAACCTTAGACGATCAAAGAATTTGACTTAATGGAAGGTGATGGGGGGAGCAGGGACATCCTAATGAGCATGATGTACTTTCATGAACATATCAAAGTCAATCACTAAACTGAATTTGAGAAAGAGGGAGGGTGAGGGAGTGGGGTGGGAATTGGGGAAGGGTTAAATGAGAAATGTGTGCATATATGCCTTTATCAGCTTGTACCTAACAAAGATGTATGATTACAATGCACCAATGAAAAAAAAGAAAAATTTAAAAAAAGAAAGCCATCGGGGGAGGGAGAAGAGGAGGGAAAGGAAAGGTAGTGGGGGAAAAAAAAAACGACAGGCCAAATAATGTTACACACATTTTGAATGTGGCGATGAATCTCACTATCCTCTACAGGGAGGGAATTGGGGAAGAAAACAGATTAAATAATGTTATATTCATATATATGAATGTAATGCTCTGAATCTCACCATCATGCATAATTACAATGCATCAATAAACAATTTTTAAAAGTCAGAGCTTTTCTTATTTCTCAATGGCTACAAGAAGTTTAAACAAATATTAGAGTTATCATTTCACTATAATTTTTAAGCAAATAATTCATAAAATAATTTGGAATTTTAAGGTATAGTTTTGGGTTATTCCCCCGATTGTCTATATTTATTGGTAAACTTGTCATTTCTGTCTTTTCTTGAAATAATTGTGGCATTTTTTACCATATCTTTGTATATTTCACTAATAATTTCAAAGTTATTATACTATTGAAAATTTTCTTAAAAGCTTCATCATTTCTTCTTTATCTATTGCTATTTTTCTTATCCATTTCTACCTTTGATCTATTTTGGGGGTGTTATCCCTCTATTGTTCATAAATATAGTTATTTAAGATATTTTTAAGATAGATCTGTAGCTAGTTTAGTAATTTTCTTTCATTAATCTATCAATTCACTTTTAAATACCTGCTTTTTTATTTTAACATTTTATTTTAAATTTGCAAGGTAAACTTGCATATACTTACCATGTACAACATGATGTTTATATATGTATATATAGTGGAATGGCTAAATTTATCTAATTAATAGCTGTGTTGCCTCACATAGTTATCATTTTTGTGGTGAGAATACTTAAAATGTACTCTCAGAATTTTTCAATAACATATTGTTATTAGCAATAGTCACCAACTTGTACAATAGATCTCTTGAACTTAAATTCCTCTTACATTACCAAAATACAGTATCCTTTGACAACATCTTCTCAACCTCTCCCCTCTAGTATTCCAGTCCTGGCTAATCACCATTCCACACACTCTTTCCAAGAAATCGACTTTTAGATTTCATATTTAGATGAGACCATGCCGTTTTTGTCTTTCTGGGACTGGCTTACTTCCCTTAACATAAGACCTCCAGATTCATCCATGTTGTCACAAATGACAGGATTTCTCTATTTTTAAAGTTGAATAGTATTTTATTGTATTTCTGTACCATATTTTCTTTATCCATTTGTTGTCGATGGACACTTAGATTAATGCTGCATCTTGACTGACAAGAATGGTGCTGCAATAAACATGGGAGTGCTGATCTCTCTTTGACGTACTGATTTCATTTCCTTTGGATATACAGCCAGACATGGGATTGTTAATCATGAAGTAGTTATATCTTTAATTTTTTCCATATGACTGCACCAATTTTATATTCCCCTTAACATTGTACTATGTTCCCTTTTCTACACATTGCTTACCAACAATTGCTCTTTTTTGTTGTTTTGATAGCAGCTATTCTAATAGATATGAGATGATATTTCAGTGTAAGGGCTCATTTGAATTTCCCTGAAAAAAAAAATCTGCTATTTTTGTAACTTAATTCATTGTTTCTTTTCTTAGTTTTAATTCATTAATTTCCACATTTATTTATCTTTGATATTTTCCTTCTGCTTTCCTTGGATTTTTTTTTATTTTTTAATTTCTCAAATGAAATGCTTAGTTTATTATTTTCATTCCTTTTCTATGTATTTAAATATTTAAATATGTCCTCTGAGTGTGTCTTTGCTCAATTTCCAAGTCATGATAGTGCTTTCATGTTTATTAATTTCTAGATATCTACAATTTCCATTTTGTTTTTCTACTTCACCTAGGAGTTGTCTCAAAGATATTTCATAGTATTTGTTTATTTTATTTATCTCTCCTTTTGTTGAAAAAAATTCTAGCTTGTATTGCATTGTTGGTAGAAGATCAAATTGTAGTCTTTCCAATTTAAAATATTTATTAAGGGTTTCATTGTGGTCTAAGTAGTTATAATAATTACTTAAACAAAAGTTGCATCAGATAGAAATATAAATTAAAGATATACTAACAAAAATGGTGAATAAAAAAGAGAAAATGTCTACTTAATAATTCTCCATCTTATATATGAGAGGGTTAATATATGTCATTTCATCTGTGAAGTTGTAAATGAGTATTTTTAAATTAATGATGATGGTTACTAACACACCTTAAAATATGCTACAATTATACTTTAATTTCAAGTCGCTGGGATATGATGAAAGAGCTGGGAGGGGCCACAAAGGAAACAGAGAATATATATCAAAAGAAAGGAAACAGAATACAGCAAGGAAAACCAAAATAGAACCATAATTAAATAAATACTAATAAAAAGGAATTAGGTCCAAACATCTGTTGTAGAAATGAAAGTAAGTGAAATAAACCACTTTATAAAAGAAACTAACTCCTAAATTGAGTAGACAGAAAAGAAGCAACAGTTCCCAACCATATGCTCTATAAGAGATGACATCTAAAACAAGATAATTTATAGCTTGAGTATAAAATAGTAGGCAAAGGAAAACCAAGACTACACAAAAAAGAATAAATAGAATAATATCCATGTTAAGTAGTAATAAATACAATATGTAGAACACTAACCAGAACAAAGAGAGTTGTCGAAGTAGGGATAAGAGAGAGATTCCTTGTTCATTTAAGTTTCTTAGAGAAAACACATGAGTGCTTGTATTGCATTTTTTTAGGTTACTTTTACACCTGAATGAAAACCTGAAAAATTAAGTCTATATTGAGGTAATATTTCACCACAGTGACTAAAATACAAAAAGCAAACATTACCAAGGATTGGTGAGGATTTGAAGCAAAGAAAACCTTCCACATTACTTCTACATTACCCTTTTCCAGAAAATATCTGAGATAATCAACTTACAAAGAGTAAAGGCTTATTTTTACTCACAGTTTTGAAGGTCTCAGTCCATGATCAATTAGTCCTGTTGCTTTTGGGCCTGGGATAAGGTAGCACATCATAGCAAGAAGTACATGGTGAAGCAAAATCATTCACCTGTGGCCAACAAGCTAAAGAAAGGAAGAGGAAGATATGAGGCTCTCACAATCCCCTTCAAAGATATGTCCCCAAAGACCTGAAGACATCCCACTATGTCCTAAGTTTCTACCACCTCCCATTAGAAATATAGACTGAAGACAATGCTTCCTATACATGGGCTTATGGAAGAGATCTAAGACTCAAACTATAGTGTGTAGCAATTTTGGAGGACAGTTTGGGAACATCTACTAATACTGACCCAGCAATTCTACTTCTCAATACAGATGGAGCAACCTTAACCTGAACATCCAAAATCCAAAATATTCCAAGATCCAAAATGCTTTAAGCACTGATATGATGCCACAAATGGAAAATTACATATGTAACTGTTGCATAAAAAAATCTACTCTAAATCTTGTTGACTTAAAACACAAATGTATTGTTTTCTGAAGTTCTGTGAGTTGGGAGCTTTAGTGGTCTTGTCTAAATTCACTCTTGTGGTTACAATCATGTCTTGCCTGGATTTCCAGGTGCAAGTTGGCCTTTGAAACATGCACTGCCTGTCCATTCTGCAGAAGCTTTCATATTTAGTAGTATAGATTGGGCTTTTCACAGCATGGTGATCAAGGAGAGCAAAAGTAAAAATTACAAGGGTTCTTAGCAGTAAGCCTTACAACTTGGATAGTATCATTTCCATCACAATCTATGTCAAAGCAATCATAAGACCAGCCCAGATTCAAAATGGTGAAGAAACAGACTATCTTTTGACAGGAAAAAGAGTAATACCACTATGAAAAGAAGTTTGTACACAAAAAGGCATGGTTTATCAGAAGTTGTTATTACAACAATATACTACAACCAATGACAATGAGTGACTGTTACATGCAATAATAGAGATGAGCCTCAAAATGCTGAGTGAAATAAGCAGGTCACAAAAGAATACAATACTTCATGTTCCATTTATATCAAATCCAAAAATGTACAAAATTAATATATGATGTTAGAAATCAAGAGAAAGTCCAAGGAACATGTCTGTGGTGTTAATGTTTTATTTCTTGGCACACAAAGAGGTTACATAGGAATTTTCACTTTGTGATGGTTTATTGATTTTTTCTATTTTTTTATTTATGCAATTTTCTATATATATAAAGTGTTTAAAAGAAAAGCAATAGAAACAAAAGAAAGATAATTTTTTTAAATTGTGCAAGTAAATTTTCTTTAAGCCCCTATTTTCCTGGGTACTATTAGATGTCTTTGCTAGGAAATATGCTAATGAATTACCCACTCCACCACTGGGACTCAGAAAGATCCAAAGGCTCTGGCAGCCAGTGCTGGGTAACTATCTCTATTCTGTCTCTCTTTGTTTAGACTTCATCAAGGATCTGTTCCCTGGTCAGCTCTGTCTTTGGATGCAGTGATTATTTACCTTTGCTCTTATCCCTTCATTTCCTGCTGCCAGTACTGATCAAGGAAGTCATTCCTAGGAGATTATTTCTCATGTCTTCCTACCTTATCTATTGCAATGTTAGGTAGTTTTCCAACCTCGGCCTTCAGTCCTGCTTATCTGAGCAAGCAGGGAACATTTTTCATATTTTCCTTGGCAAACTGGGTCCTTTATGTACTCCTAATTGGGCAATATTGATGAGATTTTCCAGAAGTACATCTCCTTAACTTCCGGCCATACTGGATCACTCTCCCCAGAAGTGCAGATTCCTACATTCTCCCCCTCATTGGATCAAACTATTTTGTGTATAGGTGATATTGTGGTTATCAATGTGCACTATCAAACTGGTCTTGGGCTACTTCTCCTGGCCTCAACCTTGGGCAGGTTACTTTCCTTTCTGGGCTTCAATTCCCACATTTGTAAAATTAAGACAATTTTGGATAACATCTCTTGAGTTATAGTGAACTTTTACAAATTAATTTATGTAAATGAAGAATTTGTCGGCATATTAAGTACCAGAGAGGTGTTAGTTCTTATTATTAAGTGATAATTAAGAATGTTTAGGGTAGGATGTTGACTAATTTCCATGATTATCACACTGATGATCTTAGTGTTGTATATTTTAATTCTTTTTTTTTAATCATTTCTGTTAGTTTTATAAACTTAAATCTATACCACTATTTGTAGGAGGGGAGGATATGTTGCCTATCATTAAGACGAAACCCCAAATTTCTCCTAGTTATTTGTGTAAGCTCATGGCAAGAGAAAATTGGCACAAGGTCAGCTAACAAGAGTCAGCCCTGAAATTGTCCTTTTAACTCTTCTCTATCCTCAATCAACTGCAGATATCTTTAATTCCTTATTTTTTTCATTTTCTGAAATGAAAAATATGAGAAGAAGTGTTCTTTAGGAAATACATTATTATAAATATAAGTTTAAAAATGAAGCTATCCCCATAGTTTCTGGACTCCACTTCTCTCATCCTTCTCTTTCCTCCCTCTCTACCTCTTATCTAACTTCCTAAGCCACTCCAGGTATGGTGCAAAAACTGAAAGTTCTCACTGAGAAAAAATTAACCTTGAAAGTTCTGTAGTTTGGGTATTTTTTAGGTTTTGATTGGGTTTATTAAACTGTCAGTCAGAAATGTAACCTGATGTGCAAGACATTTTGTAAATTAAGTAGCTATAGCTCTGGTGAGGTTTTCATGACTGGGTCTGATAATTCTGATTAAATGCAATAATGGATCATGGTTCATCAGGTCAGGCATGACAGAAAGGTTATTTCATAGACAATATGGCCAGTATATATCTGTATGTTTATCAGTTCAAAGTTTATCTGTTATATGTGATTTATAAGAAGAGAGAAATATTGATTTATGGGAGGTTGGATTGAATTGGTTACTTTCATCGGCTATCATCTTGTCAAATACTTCTCCTTTCCACAAAAAATAATCTGAATTTGTCCCAGTTTGATAGATTACAATGAGTGTTCTCTCTCTTGTGCCCTTTGAAAATTGTTCCAATTGGGGGAAACAAATATAAGAAAGAAGTGGTAGTTAACCTTGGATGCAGATTAAAATCATGTGAAAAGATTTTTATAAATCCCATTGCTCAGGCTATATTGCATACCAGTTTAATCAAAATTACTGAAACTGAGGTCACAAAGTAAAGCATTTTTTAAAAGTATACCAAGTGACTCAAAAGTGCAGCCAAGGTTGAAAACCAATGAATATAAACCTCTAGTTTCACTAATGTCCTTAGTAATATTCACACAGATTATTAGTATTAATCAAACAATAGTCAGTAAATCACTCAGTCAACCAAGAGGATAGTTATTTTGTCTTATGCATACTTTAAAGTTATTGAAAAGATAAATGTTTATTCAAATCTGATCTACATAATTTGAAGAAGTAATCTAATAAATATTTATATATAAATGTATAAAATTAAGTCAAATATGTAGGTTTTATTTGACAGTTCAATTCATTACTATAAACATAAAAAACTATCATTTGTTAAAATGGCCTCTAGAAAGTAGAACTCTTGACTGTTTCAATTTAAATTTGTCTCTACCATATAGAATCAATCATTTTTATGCAGCTTAAATAAAAAATTTAAAAGAAGTGTATCTTGGGTACAGGATTTTGAAATTAAAAGAAATATTCAGCACTAGCACTGAAATACACACAATAAAACTCCTTTCACATAGCTGATCCTACAGGACAGCATCAGCAACTATAGGAGAGGTGTCTATGTATTTACTTACTATTTATTTATTTATTTATTTATTTATTTATTTATTTATTATTTATGTACCTTTAAATAAGGTTCAATGGATCCTTTAAAGTCTTTGTAACAACTTACAAAAGGATGTGATGTGTGTGTGTGTGTGTGTGTGTGTGTGTGTGTGTGTGAATGGGGCTGCACACTAATGTGTTTTTCTGGGGAGAACAATCTGTGGCTTTGATGAGGTGCTTATGATCAGTGAGGGGAATCTGCTCTTAGGTAAGGGTCAGGTGCTGTTCTGTAACCAATGGCATCTGTTAAGCATTAGAGGCTGGCATTCGAAACACAGCATAACTCCATCTTTGTGGAGACAGCTGAACATAGTCTACTGGATCTGTGCTCAAACAATGGGATTCAAATTTCAGATCTGTAAGTTATTTGCTTAGTGAATGCAACTTTCCAAGTTTCAGGTTTCTGGCTTATAAAATAGTGATAATATCCAACCAATTTACCTAACTGTTATAAAGTTTAAAGTCAAACAATTGTTTGACTTCAATTCAAGTGCAAGGCTTAGTATAAAGAGCAAGATGTGGGTTTAGTAGACTGATAGCTTCCAAGACAGCCCTTACGGACTCTTATTGAAACCCAAAGCAGGTGATAAAATCATGGTTTACACATGATTGTAGTGAATCATTGGGAATACAATTGACATGTGCTCAGGTCCTGCTTGGCAGGATATGGCACACCGATGTGTGGGTGTTTGGGGGTATCCTCCCTCTTGAAAAGAACAACTTCAGTCCAGAGAGATGTTGTTGGTAGTTCACAGAAAACTATAGGAAACAACGCAAGAACTAAGGAGAAGGCAGTAACCATGAATCTTCTTGGTAACATCTCCAAAAGAAATGTGAACCAAAGCAGGAAGAAACATTGTGGCTCTATGTAGTGGCTGAGGGGAACTATTTAGCAAAGTGGATAAGTAAAGTTGAGGATATTTTAAGTGGGTGAGGTGAAACGTGTGCTTTCAGGAATTGAGGGAGAACAAGAAACCCTTGCTACACCTACTATTACCATGGAAGAAACAACAGGACTACAATGTACTTTGTTCTATTTTTCTTCAACTTTATATCATGGGTGCCAAATGTATTAAATTTTTTTTTAATAAATTCAGTTGTTAAAGTTATTTGTTCTGGCTTTTATTCTGTTTTTTTTTTTTTTTTTCAGTATACTTTCTGACAAGTCCATGTTTTTTTGTTGTTGTTGTTGTTTTTTGTTTGTTTGTTTTTTGAGGTACTGGGGATTGAACCCAGGGGCATTCTACCTCCGAGCTACACCCCCAGCCCTATTTTTTATCCTTTATTTTGAAACCAGGTTTCACTAAGTTGCGGAGTACCTCACCAGGTAGCTGAGGCTGGCCGCGAACCTGGATCCTCCGGTCTCAGCCTCCCAAATGCTGGGATTACAAGCGTGCGCCACCACGCCCAGCACAAGTCCATGTTTTTAGAAGCTGACTCTTCAATCAATAATACTAAAAGATGTAAATAAGTAATTGCTTATTAATAAAATAAATGAATTGTGTTGGTTTTAACATATGTAAAAATATGCATGCCATTATTTTCAAGATTCTTACTGAAAACACATTTAGGTACTCCCAATAAGACTTAATTCATACTTCATGTATTGTTATTTGTTTGGGTTTTTGTTTTAAACTAGACAATG
This sequence comes from Graphiurus murinus, assembly GCA_004027655.1. Classification (NCBI taxonomy): domain Eukaryota; kingdom Metazoa; phylum Chordata; class Mammalia; order Rodentia; family Gliridae; genus Graphiurus; species Graphiurus murinus. The sequence continues at coordinate 98 of PVLC010022034.1, read as the reverse complement.
AAGGAGAAACCTTAGATGAGTAAAGAAGGCGACCTGACTGAGGGAGATGAGAGAGGGGAGAGGGAAGCACCTTAGTGCACATGATGCACATTCACAAA
>PVLC010022033.1:0-28112 GCA_004027655.1 Graphiurus murinus | reverse complement strand
AGAGAGAGAGAGAGAGAGAGAGAGAGAGAGAGAAAGGCTGACTCAGAGGAAATCCAGACAGTACAACATTGGAATAATAGAATTTCCAAAACAGAAGGGTGAGGATTGTCAAGAAACAATGAAAGATAAATACCTAAGGCTGAATGACTTGACTTGAAGGGCCGGTTAATACAAGGCCAATTGAATGTTCATATAAACCTTCATCCTGACAACATGCTCTATGCAAAAATTAATTTAGAACAGATCATAGACCTAAACATGAAAAGTAAAACAAAGCTTTTAGGAAAAAAAAATCCCAGAAGAATAGCTTCATGTCTTTGGGATAGACAGAGATTTCTGAAACAGAATACAAATCTTCTAACCATAAAATAAAATAAAATATCACTAAATAAGACTATTAAAATTAAGAATTATTTATTATTTCTTTTTTCAGGAACAAAAGGCAGGTATTTATTCAGGAAAACAAGGAACTCGGGGAAAACAGGTAAGCGGAGGTCTTCTGGGTCACAGGAGCAGGAGAGAGACAGACAGAGAGAAAGAGAGAGAGAGAGAGAGAGAGAGAGAGAGAGAGAGAGAGAGAGAGAGAGAGAGAGAGCTTTTCAGTCTCTTTCAGCCCTTATATAAACTTTCTTTTTTTTTTATTTTTCAGCATGGATATATATACTTTTCTTGAGCACAACAGGGTTACATAGATATTTATGACATATCAATCATTGTCAGAACACAAATAGCACCACTTCTTCATTTTACACGTATAGCCCACATTCTCAACATAGCCTGGTAAAGCAAACTTTCTAGAGTCATAAAACCATAATCTTTTAGGGTCATATATTTACCTTCTGAGAAGTGGGAGGGTCTTTCATCTATGCATCCTAGGAGCAATCTCCAGATTTTGAGACACCAATGTAGCCATAGCAAAAGAGTCAGTATAATTACTCATATGTGCAGATAACAACTGCCAGGGGGGAGAGGGCCCAGCTGGGCTCCCACAACTCCCCTGTTTTTATTTTAAAATGCACGAAGGACTGTGTCTGTCTTAGGTTGTTTCTTACCAGGTGCTTAATCTTACCTGTCATGGGGTCTTGATGAGTCATTCAACGAGCCCTGTCTTATGTTGATATTGCTATTTATTTATTTATACTGGGGATTGAAGCTTGGAGTGCTCTACCTCTGACCTACACTCTCAGCCCTTTTTGTTTTTTATTTTGAAACAGGGTCTTGCTAAATTGCTGAGACTGGCTTTGAACCTGCAATCTTTCTGTCTCAGCCTTCCAAGCACTGGATTATAGGCATATGCCACTGTACCCAGCCAAGACTCTTTTTTTCCCCTTTTTTGGTACTGGAGATTGAACCCAAGGGCATTCTGTCTCTGAGCTACACCCCACCCCCCTTTCTTTTATTTTTTATTTTGAAACAGAGTCTCGTTAGGTTGCTGAGAGTCTTACCAAGTTGCTGAGGCTGGCCTATGAACACCATCATGCTTGGCTAAGGAGCTTTTGCTTTTAAGAAGAGCAAAATATTTGAAAAGGCACTTTGCAAAATAAGTCAATAAAAAAAGTACAAAATGGTGAGTAAACATTAAAAGGTGCTGAATACTATTGGTCATTAGGGAAATGCTAATTAAAACCACAATAGAAATACCACTACGTGCCTACTAGAAATGCAAAAATAAAAGGTCAGAAAGGACAAAGGATGTGCAACAATAGAAGCTCTCCCACATAGCTGGTGGTAGTTTAAATTTCTACAACCACTTTATTTTTTTTTTGTGGTACTGGGGATTGGTCCTAGGGGCATTCTACCTGAACTGCACCCCAGCCCTATTTTAATTTTTATTTTGAAACAGGGTCAGCCAGGTGTGGTGGCACACGCTTGTAATACCAGTACTTGGGAGACTGAGATAGAAAGATTGCAGGTTCGAAGGATCACACATTCGTGGCTAGCCTTAGCTACTTAGTGAGGACCTCTACAACTTAGTGAGACCCTTTTTTTTTTTTAGTACTGGGGATGGAACCTGGGGGCATTCTACCTCCAAGCTACAGCCCCAGCCCTATTTTTTATTCTTCATTTTGAAACAGGGTCTCACTAAGTTGCAGAGGGCTTCACTAAGCAGCTGAGGCTGGCCATGAACCGGATCCTCCAGTCTTAGCCTCCCAAATGCTGGGATTACAAGCATGCGCCACCATGCCCGGCTCAAGACCCTGTTTAAAAAAAAAAAAAAAAAAAATAGGACTGTGGATATAGCTCGCAGGTAGAATGCCCCTGGGTTCCATCCCTGGTACCACAAAAAGAAACAGGGTCTTGCAAAATTGCTCAGGACTTCACTAAATGGCTAAATCTGCAATCCTCCTATCTCAGCCTACCAAATACTAGGACTACAGGGATGGGTCACTATGCTTAGCTTTCTCTTTTTTTAAATTTTGCTATGCTAAGGATTGAACCCAGGGTCTCATACATGCTAGGCAAGCACTCTACCACTGAGCTACACACCAGCTCTTGTACAGTCACTTTGGAAAGCTGTTTGTAGCATCTACAAAAACTAAATGCATGCTCCCACTCTGTGATCCAATAGTCCTGTCTCTCAATATAGACTCAAGCAAAATGAATACTTAATTTCTATGAAAAGACATGTACAAGAATATTATAGAATAGCTCAAAGCTAAGGACAAGGAAAATCCAGCAACATATATAAAAATAAATTGTGGTATGTGCACACAACAAAATATTATATGGCAGTGAAAAAGAACCAACAACTCTAAAGGGAACAACATGGTGAATGTCAGAATAACAACGTTAAGCAAGAGTAACCAGACACAAAAGGGCGGTAACTATAAAGTCCATTTATATGAAACTCAAAAACGGTAAAGCTGATCTTCAGGGTTAGAGGTCAGAATGGTTGCTATGCTTGGAGAAAAGAATATTCTAAAAGATAAAATAAGCCGGGCGTAGTGGTGCATGCTTGTAATCCTAGTACTTGGAAAGCTGAGACAGGAGGATCGCAGGTTCACAGCCAACCTCAGGTACTTAGTGAGGCCCTCTGCAACTTAATGAGACCCTGTTTCAAAATAAAGAATAAAAAATAGGGCCGGGGGTATAGATCAGAGGTAGAACACACCTGGGTTCAATCCATAGTACCACAAAGAAAAAAAAAAAAAAAAGAATATTCTAAAGATTTCCAAGGGGGAAATCGGGCCACTTCCAAAGCAATGAGAAGCAGACTGGCATCAGACTTTCACCAGCAGCATCAGATACCTTCACAATTCTGAAAGAAATGATTTTCAACTTAGGATTTCTCTATCCAGCCAACCCATTATTCAAGTTGCAAGGACTCATAAAATTTATTGCCCATAAATCCTTTTTTAAGGAAGCAACTTGAAGATGTGTTGCCATAAGTGAGGGAGTAAACCAAGAAGGAGGAAGATCGGGGTGTGTGTGTGTGCAAGAAAGCTGTAGAGGGACCTCAGCAGAGAAGGGGTGAGCTCCAGGGGAAGAGCTGCACACAGGTCCCAGAGCGACCCGACCTGTGGAGGCTGGAGGATGAGGGGTCTGGGGTGGGCGGTGAGAAGAATACACTTTCTAAAGCCGGGCGTGGTGGCGCACGCTTGTAATCCCAGCATTCGGGAGGCTGAGACCAGAGGATCTGGGTTCGCGGCCAGCCTCAGCTACCTAGTGAGGCACTCCGCAACTTAGTGAGACTCGGTTTCAAAATAAAGAATAAAAAATATGGCTGGGGGTGTAGCTCGGAGGTAGAATGCCCCTGAGTTCAATCCCCAGTACCGCAAAAAAAAAAAAAAAAAAAAAAAAAAGAATACACTTTCTAATGACTTAAAAAATTTGGGGGGGGGGTCCTAGGGATTGAACCCAGGGCATTCTACCTCTGAGCTACACCCCAGCCCTTTTTATTTTGAGACAGGGTCTCATTAAGTTACTGAGGGACTCACTAAGTTGCTGAGGCTGGCCTTGAACCTTTGATCCTCCTGTCTCAGCACCCAAGTACTTAGATTATAGGCATGCACCACCATACCCAGCTATAGACATTTTAAAAGAATTGTTAGTGTGTGATAAAGACAATTAGGACAAAGAAATAAGGAAAAGTAATTCAAAATTTATAAATACAAAGCCGGGAGTGGTGGCGCACGCTTGTAATCCCAGCATTCGGGAGGCTGAGACCGGAGGATCCGGGTTCGCGGCCAGCCTCAGCTACCTAGTGAGGCACTCTGCAACTTAGTGAGACTCGGTTTCAAAATAAAGAATAAAAAATAGGGCTGAGAGTATAGCTTGGAGGTAGAATGCCCCTGGGTTCCATCTCCAGTACTGCAAAAAAATAAAAATAAAAAAAATTAAAAATAAATAAATAAATAAAATTGGGCTGGGGGTGTAACTCAAAGGTAGACTGCCTCTGGGCAGTACCACAAAAAAAAAAAAAAAATTTATAAATACACACCTGTACCTGAACGAAAACTGAAATCATAGTATACTGTTTGTTTCTTATACTTTTATTGGTGTATTGTAGTTATACATCATTGTGAGATTCAAAGAGATTCATTCATGTACACAGCACTTAGATAGTACACTATGTGGCTCTCTGCACTGGACAGTCTCTACCTAGGCACAATAAAGGAAATACTTTTCAGTGATTTTTCGATTCTCAGTATCAATGAGAGAGATCTATTGTGGCTACAGATTAAATGTAGGTAATTTCAATTTTTGCAATGCAACAGTGGCAGCATAGACAACAGAAATTAGGAGGTGAAGCCAGGAGAGGTAAGGCAAAGGGAAGGATTGGTGTGTCGATATCCTCTCGTTAAAGGGCATCTGTGGAAGATGGACGATCACAAAGGTAACCAACAGAAGGACAAAAATAGAGACATGGCAGGAGGGGGTAGAGGTGGTGTGGGTGAGATAAATCCTTGTCTATTAGAGCAGTAAGTCAATAGATCGTGTCTAAAATTGATGAATCAAGAAATATCTGGAGAAGCATATTATTGAGAAAAATGGAGGTAAATATAAGATGAGACATTTTAAAAAGTTAAATGTGTCTGCTTAAGGGAACAGGACAGGGGTTAGGCAGTAGTTTAGCAGGATATTTTTTTTTAAGTAAACTTTATTTTTTAGGAGATACTATTTTTTTAACCTTACATATATTATTTTGAATAAAACCTGCTTCCTTTTTTTTTTTTTGGAGGGGGGCAAGGAAGACAAGTCAGATCTGGAAGATGATTATAAAAACCTTTGTCTCTTCCTAGGGACAATCGAGGCCTCAAGAGGCTCCCTGACAGCCCCCTACCTGGAACAGGTAAGAATTTGGACATCTGGGGACTGTGTGCTCATTCATTCTTTCCAGGAGCGGGGATTGGGTACTTTGAAATGTCACTAATTTTCTCGCCAAGACTTCTCTGTGATAAACTTCATCCCCCCTTCTTCCCCCTCAAAAATACAATTTTCAATAAATAGCAAGCTCATAAATAACACAGGGCACTGCAGTGCCTAATGGAACAGTGACAAATGCTGTGTCTTCATGGGATCAGGAGAAATAACAAAGGGGAGTGCGTGGAGGGCGCCGGAGCCCCCAGAGCGGGGGAGATTTTTATTAAAAATCCTTTAAGTTTCACGCAGCCCATTAACGTGATTCTTCTGCGACATAATTAAGCATCGCTGGGAGACATGGCTGTTTATTAAGAGGGTGCTGTGTCTAAGCTGCAGGTGAAGGGTGGGCCTCGGTTCTGCCCAAGGAAGGGGGAAGTGGGCTGGCCCAGGCGTCTGGCTTCTGGCTGTGTGGCTGGAAGGGTCCCTGCCACCCGTCCGCAGTCTCCTTATCTGTAAAATGGGTGGGTTGACTGGATCTGTGTGTCTAATCCGTTTGGGGGTAGTGGACAGATTTCACTTCCTCTACAAAATGTGCAGCCATACACAATTTTGTACATAATTTCTGAGGGCTCGTGGATCCTGGATGCCCATCTGTAATCCTCTGGGGTCACTGTAGCCTGGGTCTTCTAGGATTCTGTCCTTTTCCCTCTCCATGGCTCCCAGACTACAATTAGCTATGGTTTTTATCAAGCACCTGTTTTAACAGGTGGAGCAGAGTTCTCCACCAAAGTCCTTGCCCTCCATAGGTGCTGTTTTTCCCCAAGTGCTGGCTGGGGGTACAGGGCGGGCTCCTCAGGCTTAGGAACATCCCACCCAGGAATGTCCTGCATGGTGAGCCAGGCAGCCTGGCCGGCCGGGATCCAGCACTGGTTCCCTGCAATTTCCTATGAAGGGAGACCAGCTCTTAGGACTCCAAGCCGTGTGTGTGTGTGTGTGTGTGTGTGTGTGTGTGTGTGTGTGTGTGCCGGGGTTGGGGGGCTGTCCTCACCTTCTTCCTGTGGCTGTGATGTTAGGTGGCTCACTCTCAGGGTCCTCGGCCCAGCATCTGCAGATTCCCTGGTTTTCCTTTCCTTTTTGTTTTCCTTTCCCTCCCTCCTTCCCTCCGTTCTTTCCTTCCTTGCACTAGGAAGTGAAGTTAGGGATGTTCTACCTCTGAGCTACACCTCCAGCCCCCCCTTTTTTTTCTTCTTCTGAAACGGGGTCTCTCTAAGTTATGATGTGCTGGCCTTGAACCTTCAATGCCCCTGTCTCAGCCTCTCAAGTACTGAGATTACAGGCGTGCACCTTAGCACCCAGCTCAGTTCCCTGGTTTTTCTATGCCCCAAATGTTTCCTCCTACTTGGCCTCTAGACTCCAGCGATGCAAATGCTTTCTGCTACTTCTTAAGCAAGTCTTTTCTCCCCAGACTGGGAAGGCCCACACACCTTGCCCTTGTCCCTGCACTGTGTTCAGATTCACCTGCTTCCTGGTGCAAACCTGGCTCACCTGTCCCAGCCCCCAGTCTATTGGTGGCCCTTACAAGAGTGATGCCCACCATTTCCTAAGCACCTTTACATACCTGATGCTGAGCATAGTACCTCTATCCCCATAAGCACAGGGGAGGAAACTGATACTCAGAGAGGTTAAGGAACTTGGCCAAAGACACACAGCTAGTAATGGCTGTGGTAGACAGAGTTAGAAGACAGTCCCCAGTGATCCCTTCCTTTTGGTGTTCATGCCCTTGTGTAATTCTGCTTCTCTGAGTGGACTGGACCTAGTGACTTGATTCTAGCCAACAGAACACAGCAAAGGGAATGGATGGGATGTCACTTTTGTGATTGGGTTACAAAGCAGTGTGACTTTGGTTTTGCCTAGCAGACTCTCTGTATTGCCCTCCTGGCCTGCTGCTCTGATGTGGCCCGTGCATCAGGGAACTGGGGCTCTCATCACAACAACGTGCAAGAAAAAAAAATCCTGCCAGCAGTGATGCAGATGAGCTTGGAAGTCGATTCTTCCCTCATCAAACTATTGAGACTCTGGGCTGAAGCCTTGGCTGCCGTGTTGTGAGAAACCATGGTTCGCTGAGGCCCCAAATCCTTGACCCACAGACCCGTGAGATGGTAGATGTGTACTGTTTTAGGCTGCTGAGTCTGCAGCAGTGTATAGCTGAGACAGAGCAAGCAGGGCTTGGAGGCCAGGCCTGCCTGGTGCTAAGACTCTGGATTGGTCCTGTCACCCCAGGTTGCCTCTCCCCACCTGTGCTGCTCGGCCCTAGCATGGAGGAGTTCCTGGTAGTGGCAGGCCCTGCAGCACCTAGGCTTCCGGCTCAGGGCTCACGGCCTGGTGTGGGATTCAGGAACGATGACATGGTTCAGCCTGGAGGCTGGAGGGATGGATGGGAAAGAGAAGAGCCCTGGACCAGGAGCCGGCAGATCCCATTCTCAACTGAGTGCTGTTCCTCAGGTTCCTACTTTTAGGACCTCTGCTTCTCTGCGTGTAAAATGGGGGTGTTGGATAGGGACCTCGCCCAGGTTCTCTTCTGAACGCCAGGTGGATCTTCTGCTTCAGGAGGCCCTCTGGGGAGCAGAGGCCATGGGAAGCTGCCCCAGTGGCCTGGGGAGTTGGCTTCCTGCTGCTGGTCCTACTTGGCCCCTGAAATTCTTGTCTAACCACTATTTCTTGGGGGTCTTCCAGTGATCTTTGGGTGGGGAGAGATGAGGATGCCCTCTGGAACCGGGGCCTTGCTCCAGGGTGGAGGGCAGGGCAGGGAGCCTCACATGTGTTGCAGGGTAGCTCCCTGGCCAGCTCCAGTAGTGCACGGGGTGTGACGAATGGGGCCCAGTCTCCCTCCATGACCTCACTGTAGCTCCTGGCCTTGGGCTGAATTATGTAGCTGCATTTGTGGTTCTGAGAGGCTAAAACAGAAGTTCTTCAACTTCTTTTCTCCTCTTTTCCTCTGGCCTTTTTTCCTGTGTCTAGGGGCAGGTGTGAGAGAAGTGTGTGTGTGTGTGTGTGTGTGTGTGTGTGTGTGTTTGTGTGCACCACTGTCTATAAATCATACATCTGGATACCTGCATAGGCCTCTGTCGTCTCTGAGCTGCTGGAGTCCCTGGGGTTCAGAGAAACCCCCTGGACTGAATGCTCTTAACTGATGCTCTAAGGAGGCTCAGGAGTGTGGCCTGAGGCAGACCACTGTGTCTGGTTCCTGGCTCCACCACCTACCAGCTGCATGACCTCAGTGAAGTTTCTTTTCTTTACTTTTTTTCGTACTTTTATTGTTGCATTATAGTCTCACATCATAATGTAAATCATGTTGATAGTGACATACATGCATATAGCACTTGGTAGCCCCCTTCCCCGCCTTTCCAATCTCCCCCCTCTTCCAAAACAGAGTACTGAGATTGGTATTGGTATTTTCACATATGTACACATAGTCGATGGTAGTAATTCCTTCAGTGAACCTCACTCTCCCCCTTCCTCTTCCCCTTCCCTTAGACTTCCTACCTGGCTCCACTGAGGTTTCCCCTCCATTATCTGGAGTCCCTCTGGTATCCAGATTACTCCCTAACTTCCACATATGAAAGAAAGCATATGATCCTTCACTTTCTGTGATTGGATAATCTCATTTAACTTAATGTTCTCCAGGCCCATCCATTTTCCTGCAAATGACATTATTTTGTTTTTTTTTTTATTGCCAAGTAGAATTCCATTTTGTGGATATCCCGTAATTTTGTAATCCATTCATCTGTTGATGGACACCTAGGTTGGTTTAATAATCTGACAATTGTGAATTTTCCTGATGTAAACATGGATTTGCATAGATTACTATAATATTCTGATTTCAGTCCTTTTGGAAAGATATCCAGGAGTGGTATAGCTAGATCGTATGGTGGATCCATTCCTAATTTTCTGAGGAATCTCCACATTGATCTCCATAGTGGCTGTACTAATTTGCAATCCTATCAACAGTATAGAAGAGTTCCTATTTTCCCACATCCTCACCAACATTTGTTATTTCACTTCTTGATGATTGCCATTCTGATTGGGGTTATATGGAATCTCGGTATAGTTTTGATTTGCATCTGCCTGATTGCTAATGAGAGTGAACATTTTTTCACATACTTATTGGCCATTCATATTTCTTCTTTTGTGAAGTGTCTATTTAGTTCAATTGTCCATTTCTTGGTTAGATTTTTTTTTTAGTGTTGTCTTTTAAGTACTTTGTATATTCTAGATATTAGTTGTCTATCAGAGGAATAGCTGGCAAAGATCTTCTCTCATTCTGTGGGCTCTCTTTTTAGACTCTTGATGATTTCCTTTGATGAGCAGAAACTTTTTAATTTAATGCCACCCCATTTATTAATCTTTGTTTTAATTTCCTGACCTTTGAGGGTCTTCTTGTGAGGAAGTTTCTACCTGTATCTATATGTTGGAGTGTTGGACCTATGCCTTCCTCTAGAAATTTCAAAGTCTCTAGTCTAATTTCCAGGTCTTTGATCTATCTCGAATTGACTCTTGTGCAGGGAGAAAGACAGGGATTTAATTTAATTTTTCTACAGATGGATAACCAGTTTTCCCAATACCAATTGTTGAAAAGGCTGTCTTTTTTCCAATGTATGTGTTTGGCACCTTTGTCGAAAATCAATTGGCTCTAAGTTGTGTGGGTTTGTTTCTGTATCTTCTGTTCTGTTCCATTAGTCATGTATCTGTTTTTGTGCCAGTACCATGTTGTTTTTATTACTATAGCTCTGTAGTATAATTTGAAGTCAGGAATAGTGATGCCTCCTGCATGGTTCTTATTGCTGAGAATTGCTTTGGCTATCCTGGGTCTTTTGTGTCTCCATATGAAATTTAAGAATGATTTTTCTAGGTGTGTGAGGAATGATGGTGGTATAAATATGTGACAATACCAATGTCAATCTCAATACTCTATATCAGAAGGGAGAAATGGGGAGGGAGTCAGGGGACAGTCCACCAAGTACTGTGTGTATGTTTGGCACTATCACTATGAAGTACATTATGATGTGAGATTATAACGCACCAATAAAAGTACATATGTATAAGTACATTGGTATTTTGATAGGGATTGCATTGACTCTGCAGATCACTTTTGGTGGAATGGCCATTTTGATAATATTTATTCTGCCTATCCAAGAGCGAGGGAGATCTTCCCATCTTCTAAGATCTTCAGTTTTTTCTTTAGTGTTTTATAATTGTCATTGGAGAAGTCTTTTACCTCCTTGGTTAGATTTATTCCTAGGTATTTTATTGTTTTTGAGGTTATTGTGAATAGAATTGTTTTCTGGATTTCTTGGATTCATGGTTGGCATATAGAAAAGCTACTAATTTTTTTTAGATTGGTTTTGTATCCTGTTACATTGCTGAATTAGTTAATCAGCTGTAGAAGTTTTTTGGTTGAGTTTTTGGGTCTTCTAGATATAGGATCATGTCATCTGCAAATAGAGATAATTTAAGTTTCTCTTTTCCTATTTAAATTCCTTTGATATCTTTCTCTTGCCTTATCGCTCTGGCAAGACTCGAGGACTATATGGAAAAGGAGTGGTGATAGTGGGCATCCTTGTCTTATCCCTGATTTTAAAGGGAATTCCTGCAGTTTTTCCCTATTCAATATGATGTTGGCTTTGGGTTTATTATATATTGCTTAATATGTTGAGGTAAGTTCCTTCTATTCTGATTTTCTACCCACCCCCCCGATACTAGAGATTAAACCCAGGGGCATTCTACCTCCAAGCTACACCTCCAGCTCTATTTTTAATTCTTTATTTTGAAACAGGGTCCCACTAAGTTGTGGAGGGCCTCACTAGTAGCTGAGGCTGGCTGCGAACCTGTGATTCTACTGTCTCAGCTTCCCAAGTACTAGCATTATAAGCATGCACCACCACGCCCAGCTTCTATAGTGTTTTTAACTTGAATGGGTACTCAGTGAAGTTTCTTAACCTTTCTGAGCCTTGGTTTCTTCATTCTATAAAACAAGGAGAATAGAATAGCACTTATCTCATAAGTTTGCTATAAGTATGAAAGGTGTCAAAGTAAATAAGGAGATAGGCATGGAGCTGGCACAGAGAAAGCAGGCCATAAATGCTACTGAAGATGTTTATTCAGGGCTTCAGGGCTGAAACTAGCTTTGGGTTGGCTTTTTTTTTTTTTATGTGTGTGTATGTGTGTGTGTTTGGTACTAGGAATTGAACCCACATGTACTCTACCTCTGAGCTATACCCTCAGCCCTATGTTATTTTTTATTTTGAAACAGGGTCTCACTAAGTTGCTGAGGCTGGCCTAGAACCAGCAACCCTACTGCCTCATCCTCCCAAGTGCTGGGATTACAGGCATGTGCCACCATGCCCCCACCTTCACCTTCAACCCTGCACTTCTTCTAGGAGGGGACACTCTGTTGAGCTCTGTGGCTGCCCTGAAGTTGGCACTTTGCTGGATTCCAATTTGACCTTGTTTTTCTGCTGCTTCTTGAACTTGTCCTTCAGTCCATTCTTGGAGAGAGGTAGCAGGAAAGGAGGAAGAGAAGGAAGTGGGAAGAAGGGGAGAAAGAAGGAGGGAGAAGGAGAGAAAATGAGTGAGAGAGCAAGAGAGAGCAAGAGCCCGGGTGCTGAAGCCCAGAGGCAAGAGCCTGGCTCCTGCAGCTGGTCCTTGCATATCTGTCTGAAATTCGCCAACAGCTTTCACATTCACCACCCTCCTGCTTTTCCATCTGTATGGTGCAGGTTATCAACACATGTCAGGGTTTATAATTCCCACTTGAAAGTAGAGAAAAACTAAGACTCAGGGGGATAGAGTGGCATGGTCAGGGTGACACAGCTAGAAAGAAGCAGGGTTAAATTCACATTGGAAACTGGGTGTGGTAGTGCATGCCTGTGATCCCAGTAGTTGGGAGGCTTAGATAGGAGGATCACAAGTTTGAGGCCAGCCTCAACAATTTAGTAAAACCCTCAGCAACTTAGCGAGATCCTGTTTCAAAATAAAATTTAAAAAAAAAAGGGGGGGGGGCTGGGGGTGTAGCTCAGAGGTAGAATGCCCCTGGTTTCAATCCCCAGTACAAAAAAAAAAAAAAAATTATTCTGGGACTTGAGCTTGTATCGGAGTCTTGTCATTTTCTCGGTTTTCAGGCTCTGGGTGACCCTGGGTGAATTGTTAGCCCTCAGTTCTCTTGCTTGGACTGGAGGTGTTAGGCCCCCTAATACCTCTGAAGGCCCTTTCAGACTGGGCTTCTTAACTCCAAGGCCTGTCTTTCCTGAGATGGGCGGTGCACACTCTCTCTCAGGGCTCTCTCTGGCTTGGCTGCTGATGGAAAATTCCTGCATCAGCTTTGCTGTGCCTTTTGGAGTCTTGGGCCCTGGAAGCCGAGTGTCATGCTTAATTATTCAGAAACCCACATATCCTGTGTAAGCAAGAAATCCACTCCAATAGGCGAGAAATGCTACAAATTGTTTATTGCTCTTTGCTTTAAATCTGGAGTGGGGTTGCCTGCCGGGTTGGGCAGTATCTCTGGCTGCTGGAGGCAAGGTTCTGCTCTCCTTTGTGTAAATGCTCTTGTTTTATCTGGCAGAGTTAGGAGCAGAGTGGCCCGTGGGTCAAGGGGCAGGGAGAGAGTCCTGTGACTCAGGTCCTCATTCTCCCATAAACCTGGTGAGGGCTTTGGGAGAGGTACTGACCCTCCTGGAGCTCAGGGGTGGACTGGCGGCCTGCACTGGACAGAGCAAAACTACTGAAGAGGGCATGGTCCATTCTCATTGCAAATAATGACAAGGCACTGTCACAGGAGACCTCTTGGTAGAAGGGACCCTCCTGTCATAGAGGATGTCTTGAGCATCACTGTAACACATGGAGCCTTTCGAATTATTACAGAATAGCTACTGCCAAGGAAGAGGGGACGAGTGGAGGGGACCAGGACCACGTGGCCACACGTGGACAGCATGTGGGGACAAAACTTTTCTTTCCATTCTATGTGTAGGGCTCTTCATCCAGATTTTGGCCCTCATCCCTGAACTCTCACTGCCGAGAGCCCCCTGGGGTCTTCACGCCACAGAGCAGGTACCTGGGCCACACCTGGAACCCTGGCCTCCTCACCCCCAGTGCAGTGCTTCTGCTATTCCGGCCATTGTTCCTGCTTCCCACCTGGCTCTTCTGGCTGAGGCTGTCCCCACTGTGTCCTCCGTGTCTCCATTCCCTGGGAACTCACAGGGGCTGACTCAAGGGTAGGGGGACTGGGCCGGCACCCTCAGGGTGTTCTGCAGGGGAAGAGCTGCCTGGCTGCAAGGCACAGTTGGAGAGATTGACTTCAAATGCAACAAAGGTCACTGTGCATCAGACCCAAGGTCACTGTGCACCAGACCCTGCCCCACGCCTGCCATGAGGAGCCGGACATGACCCAGGCCTGGCCACCTCGGCCTTGGTGCAGTTTGGGATGCCCCTCCACCCCCACCCCAGACCTCAGCATTTGCTGACCCTGGTGCAGGGGGCACTTTCCAGCCCATCCATCCTTTGCTGAGCGGGCCAAGGCTGGCTGTGCTTCCGGTCTGGTGCTGGAGGATGTGTGGGATGGGACCAAACCAAGGCAGGGAGGCCAGTTAGGAGGATACCACTTGTCCAGGCCAGTATGGCAGAGCTGAGAGGCAGCCGTTGTCACACCGTTGGTGCTCTGCCCAGGGCTGGTGGCACTCACCTCCCCATGTGTGTGGCCCTGCGGCTGCCAACTGCCAGCTTGCACCCTGGGGCGCCCTCCCCTGGGCTTTCTCTGGATGCACCCCCTGGCTCCCTTTCTTGCACTTTCCCCTCAGTTTCCCAGTTGCCCTTGGTGATCACCTGCTCCCACTTATTCTTCATTGACTTCCTTTCCTCCCCTGCCTCACAGCCCCCCTCTCCTCCTGATGCCTCCTGGGGTCACCACCTAAATAAACCTCATGTACATGCATCCTTACCCGGGACCTGCTTTGGAGGGAGCCCAGCCTGAGGCCACTAGGACAGGGGACCATAGCCGGCAGATTCAGGCTGGGAGGTTGGATGCCACTGTGCCATTGCAATGAGATCTTGGGCATGTCACTCAGTCCCTGAGTATCGCTGCCCTTACCCGAGAGCCAGGGTGGCATCGATGCCTTAGGTGGTTTTGAGAATTATATGAGCAGATGCTGAATTGATAGGAGCTATTATGACTATTATATTTTGTGGAAAATCCAAAAACAACCCCTGGGTCCAATGATTAGCACAGTGCCCGTGGGGATGAGAAGGTCAGGGGTGGGCAGCACGTCAGGACCAGCTGGAGAGAGCAAGAAGTGAGGCGCAGGCAGAGGGCACCTGTCCGGGCCTTTGGACACAGGCTCCTCTGTTCTTTGGGGGATTCTGCTCCAGGAAGAAGGGACCTCATCTCCAGGAAATGGTGTAAAGCTGGTGAGGAGCTGAGGTGCAGCCGGGACTGATCATCCCAAAGGAATTTCCCATTATATCATGAGCCTCCTGGTTCCAGGTTCTGGTCCACCCTGAGCCTCCAGTCTGCTCAGCCCCAGTCCACCTGCCACAGACCTGAATCCTAACACCCAATTTGGAGCTTCCTCTGGTGGTTTCTCACTCCACCCCCTCCCCTTTTGCACCCAAGCTTCACTGGGAAGTATTTATTACCCGTCAGTGTGATAAATGAAAAGTCATATTTTACTGTGAATTATCCCCAGCCTATGCGAAGCACAGATCTATGCCTGGAGAGTTATTAAGTACTTACCACAGAATGCTATAAAAACCTCATCATTTTCCCCAAGGGCCTCCCCACCCCCAGGGAGCGGGGAGGGGAAGGGGAGGAGGGAATGGGGTGCTGCCTCAGTGGTGCAGAGGGACAGGGAAGGACAGCAAGCCCCAGCGTGGATGCTCTGCCCAGGAAAGGCCCCTGCTGGGATCTTGGAGCTTCTGGCTTCCCGTGTTTGTTGTGACCTTGCATAAGGTTCCAGGACTCAGTTTCCCTATCTGTAGAACATGCAGGCCAGAGGAGCAATGGTTTTGGAAGCAGCGAGCCACAAGCCACAACCGATTATGGCTGATGACATAAATTTTAGTGCTGTAACGAAACCAAGCCCCTGACAAAGTGAATCTGACTCGCATTTCGTGGAACGACTGACTTAATTGTGTGATGCAGAGAGGACATATCGTTTCAATTTTTTTGTCTGATTAGGAATCCCTGGGTATCAGTCAGGATGCTGGCAGGAACCAGATGGCACACGCTCATTAGGATAATTCCAGGAGGGTTTTTAACAAAGGGGCAATTTGTCAAGGTGTGGGGAGACCATACAGGCCGGGGCAGGTCCTTAGGGTGACAGATATGACCAGGCTATGGGCCTCCTTGGGTGGTCACTCCAGAGTGGCCAGGGCTGTGACCTCCTGTTGAAGATGGCCTCTCGTGGAGGGAACCTGGGAAATGAGCACTTCTTGCCCGGCTCCCTGTTGGTTAGAGCCATCAGAAGCCGGGGGAGCAGGGGCCTGCGATGGGATACAGGCAAAGGCTGACTGAGGATGGACTGTGGACCTGTGCGGCGACTGTAAGGGACATGGTCAGCCTTGTCACAGTTGGTGCACCCCTGAGCCACACACCCCACTGCTGGGTGGCCCTGAGGACAGGAACTTCCTGTGGGCAAGCCCAAGCCTGCTTCCCTATAAATCCTCCCCACTTAACATCAGATACCCACCAGGGAGAGGTAAGAGGTAAGTAGCCAGGCTGGCCACGGAGAGTGTTACTCATGACCGATCAAGTTTCAGAGCTGTTTTCTCTTTATCGTTGTTGATTTCCCTGTGTCTGTGCACAGCAATGATGCTGACTTTCCAAGGGCTCCCAGCGCTGCTAAATGCTCATTTTGTGCCCTCACCTTTGCTAAGAGATGAGTATAATGGGTCCTGTATTTCATTATGCCAGTTCCCTGTGACCTTGTGAACTCCCCAAGTGGCCCGCAGCTGAATCACTTGTTTTCTTTATGTTCTGGGTGCTCAGGCACATCAGTAAGGAGGACTGGAGCCGCTTGCTTCTGCCCCAGCAGGTGGGCACCGGGGCTAGGCTCCTCCTCCTCAGCCCAGGTCCTCCTTGTATGTGAGGATTGGGAAGGGGTGCCAATTTCTGTCTCAGTCCAGGTGTCCCAGCCACCATCCCTGAAGCCCATTGCACCAACTTGGAGGAGCTCTGGAAAGGGAGAACCTCAGGGTCTGGCTCTCTTTCTGATGCATGCCCCTAGGAACAGGCCAGGATAGTAGCCCAGTGGCCATTTGAATACCTCCTGGGACGAGAGGCTCACTACCTTATATGGCAGGCAGCCTTGGGCTGTTTTCAGAGCTCTGATTATTAGCCTGTCAAGGAGGGTCCTGACCATCTTAAGCATTTTATTGCTAATGACAAAAGAGAAACAGATGGGGACAAAAAGAATAGCACCTCAGTGGTGCGATAGCCACCTCTGTGGCTTTTGCTCACCTTACCAGTCTAGCTGTCAGAGAAAGCCAGGAGCTCAGCGTACCTCCCACCCTCTGCTTGCCCGTCGGGAGTATCAAACTCCCCCTTTCCCACCAGGCCAGAGCTCCACAGGGCTTCCTGCTTCAGCTAGCTCCGAGGTTGCTGCCGAAGGGATTTGTGTTAACCACTGGGCCATCTGCATCTCAGAGGTCCTCCAGGTGCCTCTCCTGTCTCCCCGGGCACCTGCCCCAGTGCAGGAGCCCTGTGCAGCATTACTCCTCAGGGGGCTTCTGGGGCCCACTTCTGTCTCTGGAAGTGCCTGCCTTTCATGCACCCCAGTTTAGCCCTCTGAGCTCTGTCTCTCCTGGGGACCCTCACTACTCCATCTCCCTCCTCTGTCCTCTGTTGAGCAGCTGTGAGCTTCCAGGCAGGATTCATTGGGATCCTGGGAGTCTTGGGGGACAGAAGATGGAGGAGACAGGGGCTTACAAATTAGTTGTTGTCTCTCTCCCCTCCTCCTTCCTTTGTGGTACTGGGGATTGAATCCAAGTGCATTCTATACCTGAGCCCCCTTTTGTGTGTGTGTGGTACTGGGGATTGAGCCCCCAGGGCATTCTACCTCAGAGCAACACCGCCAGCTCTATTTTATTTTTATTTTGAAACAGGGTCTCACCAGGTTGATGAGAGTCTCACTGCTTCCTGAGGCTGTCCTTGGACCTGTGATTCTCCTGTCTCAGTCTCCCAAGTACTAGGATTACAGGTGTGTGCCACCATGCCTGGCTTATTTTTTTTTTTTGTTTTTAAACAGGTTCTCACTAGGTTGCTGAAAGTTTCACTAAGTTGCTGAAGATGCCCTTGAACTTTCAATCCTGTCTCAGCCTCCCAAGTACGGAGATTATAGGTGTTTGCCACTGCACCCAACAAGCTAATCTTACTAACAAGTCCTTTGTCCTGTTAGGGACACAGCTTGTCCTCTCTACCTCACCTGGACCTGGCTGAGTCCTTCCTCTCCATCCCATCCTAGCTGAGTCCTCCCTTCCCTCATCCTTTCTCTCCATCCTCCCTGCCCCTGCTAGATGAGTCCTCCCCTACTTCCTCCATCCAGATTCTTTTCCTGCCCACTCCACCCTGCCAAAATTATTGATGTATTTACCTTATTTAAAAAAAAAACCTTAAAAAGTTACACAGATAATGCCTGTTATCACAGAAGAGTTAGAAAATACAGGTAAGTGTAATGAAGATAAAATCTGCAATCTACCGCCTGGAGACAAGCACTGTGGAAATCTTGGGTGTATATCTTTCCGGACTCATATAAAGATATTTTTCCCCCTACAAGAATGGCATTGTACCATACATATTATTTTGCAACCTGCCTTTCCACTTGAAATATGTGGGAACATTTTTCCACATCAGTAAATAGCCTCCCCAGCACCACGGTTTATGGCCCCACAGTCTTTTGTCATGTGCTTGGATCAGGATTGAGGTTTTAATTCTCAGGGCGCTGGGGTGTAGGGTGGGGACTGCCCCCCGCCCCCGCTGTGTGTTCAGTGCCACCTCTGCCAGGTTGGTTGGCACCTGCCCTGCTACCCCTGGGTTTTCCTGGTACCATTTCTAGAAGCTCAGCCAGGACTTGCTTGGCATGCCTTCCTACCTATCTCTCTCTCCTCCCTCTGACTTTGCCTCTCGTCCTGAACCCTCGGCCCAGCTGCCTTCAGAGGTGGGCCTGGCTTCTGCGGCTCCTCTGGGGTGCAGCTGGGCTTGCTGGCAGGGTGCAGGGGTCAGTGCTGTTGGCATTTTCAGTTAATAGAAGTTCTATCCTCCTTAAATGTCTGCATGTGCACACTGCCCCTTCTTTCAGGCTCAGGTCAGAAGCCACCTCCTCTGGGAAGCCTTCCTTTTCTTGAATACCCAGGGTGTTTGATCTTTGCCCAGTTATAGGGTGTGGTGGCCTTCAGCTGTGAACTAGAGTTGGGGTCTGAGAGTCAACTCCCATTCCCCCCTTGGGCCCAGCTGCTGTCTCCTGAATTAGGGTTCCACCTACCCCATCAAAGGTTCTTCCTGGAGACAAATGCCCAGTTTGGGAGGGAGGGCTGGCTAATGTCCTGGGGCCTTGTCCTGAGGTGGAGAAAAGTCTCTGAGATGAATCCTGCTTTCCCAGGCCCTCTCTGGGGTATAGGCCCCTGACTAGACACACCCAGCACCAGTGCCCAGGTGACCCTGTCTCCTCACAGTACAGGTGGAGTGAGGATCCTGGCACTTGCTGCAGCTCCAGGAGCACAGTCGCCCTGAACTGGGAACCAGAACTAATTTCCCCACATCCAATATGGAACCTAGATGGTGTCCAGCTTCCTAGGGTGTGTTAGGTGCCTCCATGCAGTATGGGTTTGGGGACGCCTTTTCAAAGGTGGTGGAAGCTTTCTTGAGAGTCTCCAAGTCCTTCCTTCACTTCAGGTGCTACTATAGTTTGGGTCTTGTGTCCCCACTATTTGGAGGTGGTAGAGCCTTTAAGAGGTGGGGCCTAGTGGGAGGTCTTTAGGTCATTGGGGTCATGACCTAGAAGGGTGTGGTGAGGGCCTCAGTTCCTTCCTCTTTCTTTTGTTTCATAGCCACAGGACAATTGATCATAGATTGGAACCTCTGAAACCATGAGTCCAAATAAACCTTCTCTCTCTATAAGTAGACTAACTCGGGTACTCATTACAGTAACAGAAAACTGACTGAAACCTTCTCTCTCTATTAAGTAGACTATCTCAGGAATTCATCACAGTAACAGACAACTGAAGGACACAGGGGCTTTCTGGGGTTTGAGGGTGAGAGTTGGGAGGGGCTGGGAGGGCATTTGGGGGAGACGGGCCCAGTGGTCCCCATGCCTGCTGGCAGAGCCCAGTTGAGACTGCAGTTTCCCTTTCTGTGTCTCATTCAAGTCCAGGAAACACAGAAGCAGTCTTGTGTCTCCAGCTCCTGCCCAGGCTGGGGAAGCAGAAGTTTCCAGGGGTGGACTGAGCCTAACCTGCACCTGCCTGCTTTAGAGGCTGGGGGCAGGGGCACCTTCTACTTTCCCACCTCTGTTCTATGAGGCACCAGCTTTGCTTCAAGACTCCCCTCGAAACTGTTTCACCCTCCTTCCTTAGCTGGTGAGGGAAGGACTCCCTATGTGCCAAGGAGACTAAGCACACATTAAAGCGTCAGCAATAAGTGAGATGTTCAGCACCGATGAACTTGTGCATCATGGAAGCTTCATGCCTTAGAGCTCAGCACTGTCTTTAGCTTGCATGACATACAGGGGGGACAAGTAGGGTGGTACTTCCATCTTCTAAGGCCTTGGTGCTTCCAAAGGTCTTGCCTTGGCTCTGAACAGATCCACTGGAGGACCACTTGAACAGAAAACTGCAGCTTTCCAGAAATTTTTCCTCTTTCCAGAAAATTGTGAGTCTGAACAAACATGTTGCATGGACTTTCAGATCCTGCAAGTATCTCCCTTTGTATGGAACCCTGCTTGGGAAGGTTGGGAAGGTTCAATCATGTTGTTCCCTCTGCTTGCTTTCTCTTTTCCTTCCTTCCTCCCTCCCTCCCTCCCTTCCTTCCTTCCCCTTCCTTCCTTCCTTGGTCCTTTTTACTTTGTATTTGAAAACAGGATCTCACTAAGTTGCTGAGGGTCTCCCTAAGTTGCTGTTGCCTTGGACCTTGTCATCCTCCAGCTTCAGTCTTTCAAGTACTGGGATTACAGGTGTGCAGGTGTGTGTGTGTGTGTGTGTGTGTGTGTGTGTGTGTGTGTGTGTGTGTGTGTGTGTATGTGATGCTAGGGATTGAACCCAGCGACATTCTACCTCTGGGCTATACCCCCAGCCCTTTTTTATTTTTATTTTGAAACAGGGTCTCGTTAGGTTGATGAGAGTCTCACTACTTACTGAGGCTGTCTTCACACCTGTGATTCTCCTGTCTCAGTCTCCCAAGTACTAGGATTACAGGCATTCACCACCACACCGGGCTATCCCTTTGCTTTTTAATGCAGGGATAGAGCTGGGGAGGCAGGTAGTCTGTCCCAGGACAGATGGGGAGACTGTCCTTGCCTTGGGGTACTTCTTGATGTGATGAGGAAAGGTTGGTCAGCACTCTCTAAAAGTTATGGAATGAAGAGAAACAATTGTGGAATGACTTAAACTCCTTGGGGGCCTGAGAAGGGGGTGGAATTTGCGTTGAAGCGCTGGGGAATTGATGAGTAAAGTCTGCGGAGACTTCCTGGAGGACTCCAGGCTGTGATTCAAGGCAGAATGAGCTTCGGGGAGTCAGTGGCAGGTGGTGGGCCGGGGCCTGTCCCTGTGTGTGACTGGATGCTGGAGCACAGAACCCAGCCGGGTTGCCACAAAGGGCAGGCTGCGCCAGCACATGTGCGCTGATTTACAGGGTTCACCTTTAGGAACATCTGCTTGTTTTCTGCCCTGACAAAGGAAAACAGTCTCAAACATAAATCTCGCAATGGCTTCGATGGATGTTCCTGCCCCCGCCCTGATTGCAGGCCTGCGGGTGTAGGCAACCCGTGGTCTTCCGTGTTTATCACAGCCAAGCGGAAGCTCGGGTGGCAGGTCTGACAGCCTGGTCATGTGGAGGTGATATACGGAGGATTGGGAGAGGGCCCCAGAGAGGAGCCTCGGCGTTCGCCCTTCAAACACAAAGTCATGCTCTTTATTTATTTATTTGCTGCATGGGAATGGCTTACTCTCAACTGTGCTGTTGAGGCCTGAAGTTCAAGCCTGGGAGAGAGGAGGCTGGGGGTCTGTCTGCTCACCTGGGCATCCTTGAGAAGCAGCCAGTGGCCCCTGGTGGGGTGGGTCTAGATGGCCAGACAGATGGGCAACCTGGCTCTTCTGTTTCTTTCTAGGAATGCTCTGTAGGCTCCTGAGGTTCTAGAATCTTGTGCTTCTGGAAGATTCCAGGGATACACACTGGGATCTTTGACTTAGGATCAAACTCATGAAGCTTGTAATTAAAAAAAAAAAAGCATCATCAGGGTGTGGTGGTACATGCCTATAATCCCAGTATTTGGGAGGCTGAGACAGGAGGACTACATATTTGAGGACTGCCTCAGCAATGTAGTGAGACTCTCAACAACTTAGTGAGACCTTGTTTCAAAAACAAAAAATTAAAAAAGGCTGGGGGTGTAGCTTGGAGGTAGAATGTCCCTGGATTCAACTCCCAGACCACATACACACATAAGTAAGTAAGTAAGTAAGTAAATAAATAAATAAATAAATAAATAAATAAATAAATATGCATCAAGGTCAAGTGTGGTGGCTCACTCCTATAATCCCAGTAACTAGGAGGCTGAGACAGGGAGGATCCTAGGTTCACAGCCAGATTCAGCAATTTAGTGAGGCTCTTAGCAACTTAGTGAAACCCTGTTTCAAAACAAAAGGTATAAAGGGCTGGGCGTGGTGGTGCACACTTGTAATCCCAGTACTTGGGAGGCTGAGATAGGAGGATCGTAGGTTCCTGGCCAGCCTCAGCTACTTAGTGAGGGTCTCTGCAACTTAGTGAGACCCTGTTTCAAAATAAAGAATAAAAAATAGGGCTGGGGGTATAGTTCAGAGGTTGAATGCCCCTGGGTTCAATCCCCTGTCTCACACATACGTACACACACACACACACACACACACACACACACACACACACACACGGGTGTACACCAAGAGTTCAGTGGAAGCCAGGTACAGTGCTTCCATTTCATGCCCACCCTCTCCAGGGAAGGAGAAAGGGCAATGCTTACGGATGAAAACTTTGCTGCTGGGAAAGAGGAGAACCCAGTTCTTCATTAACATCTCTTGCTAGAGGGAGTAAAAACCCACCCTGACATTTTCCTCTCAATCCTGAAATCCGTGCCATGATTCTTTGGCTTGTAGACTCATTCTCTTCTTGGTAACCCACCACCTGAAAACTCCCTTCTGGACACCTGAGAACATCCAAGGTCTCCCTTGCCCTGGCCCCCAGCCCCAGGCATTGATTATGAGTTGCTGGCTCATGGAGCTCGGTTTTAAGAGCTTTGAGTAGCTGGTGAGGCATCTTGGGAAGACCGCTCCTCTTGGCTTTGAGCCAGTTTTCATGTAAAATCCACTTTTTCTACTGTTCCTTTTTACTTACTAGCATGATAAGGCCATTGCACCCTAAATCTTTTATTTCAAAAACCCATTATTTGAAGCTGGGTGTGGTGGTACATGCCTGTAAGCCCAGTATTGAGAAACTGAGACAGGAGGATTGCAGATTCAAGGCCAGTCTCAGTAATTTAGGGAGACCCTATTTCAAAATAAAAAGGGCCGGGGGTGTAGTTCAGAGGTGTGGTTCAATACTCAGTCCCAAGGTCACTGCAGGGACCTTGGGAGTGTGGAGTTCCATCCACATGGAATATTTAGAGAGCTTGGCTGTTTCTGCCCATGTCCTCCTGTCCCTCTTTACCCTCAGGTGGGCTGGGCTGCCCCAGGGGATCAGGGATGGCTGTCCAGGCACTTGTGGGGCAACCTGCCTTGGAGAAATGAAGGTATGGTAGGGGGGAGCTGGGAGACCCTGGAGAGCATCGCCCCCTACCTTCTCCTTACTCCACTTTATAGATGATTAATGTGTGCCCAGAGAGACTCAGTGGCTAGCTGGTGGTCACACAGCAAGTAAAGGCAGCTGGCCCAGCCAGGGTTCCCAGAGCCTTACAGTTCAGGGTTCTTATCCTGATACCCTTTTCACAATTTGGTGCTATGGCAGAAGCAGGGAAGTGGACTTTCAGATAAAGAAGCCATCTTAACCACGAGCCACGAGAGGAGTGGTCTCCCCTAGACCCTTCACCTGCTGCCCGAAGCTCTTCAAGTGGGGACCTGTACAGCCCTGGGTCCTCAGGCCAGGACCTGGCCAGCCTCCACCGCCTGGGTCCATTTATCCTGGGCACGATGGCCAATTAGTCAGTGTGCACCATTATGCCGCCTTAACAACTACTTTAGATGCAGCCAACACGGGCGTGCGTGGCAGCTGCGATGGACGGCGGCAGTTGTAATTAGCAGAGAAATCGGGGAAGGAGAAATGTGAAGCTTTTATAGTCGAGCAAACCTCAGAATTGAAATAACTCTGCTAATTGTGCTTCGTGTGTTATTAACATGACTCTAGTTAGTAAATAATGCCCCATGTCTGTGGCTTTTTCTCCCCATTGTCTTTGCCGGTGGAGAATAAGAATGAAAACAGTTCGTCCATATGTATCGGGCACTGACTATGGGTCAAGCATTATGGTTTTTTTTTGTTTGTTTGTTTGTTTGTTACTAGGGATTAAACCCAGGGGTGTTTTATCTCCCAGCTATATCCCCAGCCCCTTTTTATTTTGAAACAGGATCTCACTAATTGCTGAGGGTCTTGCTAAGTTGCTGAGGCTGGTTTCAAACCTTCAAGCCTCCTGTCTCAACCTCCCAGGCACTGGGATTACAGGTGTGTGTCACTGCACACAGCAGCTGGACGCTATTCTAACTGCTTTCGGTGTAACTCATTCTATCCTTACAATTGCAAGGAAACCGAGGCGCCGGGAGACTGTGTCCCTCCCCGGGTCCTGACACAGTCAGGGGGCATTACAGCGACTGGCTTCCTTGTGTTTCACCACCAGGCCACAGGAACAAAAGATTTCTCTCCTGGCATCCTGGAGATCCTGGGGGAATGTGCGAGGAATTCGGGAGGTCTGTGAACTTGGCCGGGAAAAAGTGGCATCTTTATTTTCACTGAAATTCAGTATTTGCCTTCCTTATGAATGTGTGTAGCAAAGCATGGTTGAATTAGCAGTACCTGGGATTTGTCACCAATAAAAACCACAGGCATCTTCGTTCCATATCACAAGTGCTTTAACACCTTAGAAAACAAGGTTTGCTCATTACTGCTTCCTGCCACTAGATCTTGTCATTCAATTCATTAATAAAACGCATGCATATTACTAGAAGGTGCATTTATTTCAAAACTCTTCTGGTGGCACTTTAATAAAGTTGGTTTCCTTTGCAATCCTAGTTATTTTATCTTAGGCTTTTAAAGGTCTGATCCTAAGAAGAATCTCATAGGCTTCACAGATCCCCAAAGGCAGCCTCAGTGCAAAGAAAGAGACAAGTCCTCCTAGAGGGTCTCTCGGGGCCTCTCTCACTGGCTCCAGGAAACCTTTTCACCTGCAAGTGATTAAGTCCAATCTTGGTTGACACTCTTCCTACTTTGTGTGGAGCTACTGGTGATCCTGTGATGTGCCATGTGGTCTCTTCTCCACACCCTGTGCAAACTGTCCTCTGCTGGGCCTGCTGCCCCCTGTCACCTGGCAACCTCTGTCTCCTCTGGGAGAGCTTCCCTGGACTCCCAGGCTGGGTTAGGTGACCTCCCTGAGCTCCCCCAGGGGACATTCCAGGACAGCATCTGTTGCTGGATGTTGGCTTAGGAAGAAGTAGAGCATGCTGGAGCACTTTGGAGAGGCAGGCTTCTGGGACCTCGTGTGCTGGGCAGGGGCTCGGAGCAGGGCTGCCTGGCCACCAACTCCACATTCTCCTCTGGAAGAGGATGAGGCCCTATTGGTGTGGGGTTAACGTTATGAGCCTGGAGTGTCTGTGAACATTCTCTGAAACAGGAGCACAGAGACTTTCCGGGTCAAGTGTCCGGTTGGTGCCAGGAGCCCTCAAGCATGAAAGGGCAGTGTTGTCACTGGGGTGGGAGGACCCTATCTTTGTGGAGGAGGTGCGGCTGACTGGACTCCAGGGACGGGGGACATGCAGAGCACTGCTGCACCTGCTCTGACTCTGGGTGGCACGTATGTGCTGTCCATACTGTGTGTGCCATAAGCCGGTGACCCTCTTCTGCCACCCTTCTGCTCAGCAAGATGCCACATATAGACACTTGCTGCAGCCGCTGGAGGCAGAGTTCTGAGCACATCACATGTAAAAGCCTGTTTAATCGTCACCAGCCCCAGAAAGGGGGCGTTGACATCTTATTTGTACGTATGTGGAAACTGAGGCACAGAGAGGCTCCCTGCTTTACCAAGACTTCGCAACAGTGGAGCCCAGAGTGAAATTCCTCGCCCTGACTCTGGAGCCAGAACTCGGAACACCAAACCTGTCGCATCGTGGGTGAGACACACGCTCCAAAAGGTCTTGTATAATTCAGGAACTTGCATAATTTAGGACAAATCCTGACAAAGGTTGGTAGGTGTTTCTGTTTATCAGCTGAAGTGGTGTCGCTGTGCGGTGAGCATGCAAACACAGTTTACCGTTCACCGGGCCTGACAGCTTCAACATTCTTCATGCTTGAAAAAAAAATGTTAGGGGCACATATTATTTCAAATTTTGCATATAAAGTGAGACTTTATTAATATCTTTATATCACAGTGTCAAATTCACATAATGCAAAATCTCATAAAACATGTAGATACTTACTGCCAAGCGACTTCAATTTTAATCTCTCTGGGGAGGCTAGACAGTGAGCTGCTCCAGGGAATGCCCACCTGAGCTCACCTGTGCCCCCTGTGCCTAGCACAGTGCTCGGCTCAAGCTCAGGAGAGGCTGTGTAATGCACTGGGTCTCATTTGGAGCAATACAGCTTGGTTGGTTACAACATGGTGGTGGGGCCGGGTGGGGCTACCATGAAGGTTGTATTTCTAAATAGTTTTGTTCATTCTGCATTACCACCTTCTTCTTTCCCTTTCTTTAGAAAGAGAAGAGACATTGGTAACTGATCATGAAAAAGGGGCAGGGGCAGGAAGAAAATCAAAGGAGGGCAACAGGGCAAGAGCTCCATATTAAAGAACTGTGTTCAGAGCCAGGCATGCTGGTGCAAAGCCTATAATCCCAGTATTTGGGAGGACGAGACAGGAGGATCACAGGTTCAAGACCAGCCTCAGAAATTTAGCAAGACCCAATGCAACCTAGTGAGACCCTGTTTCAAAATAAAAAATAAAAAGGGCTGGGGGTGTAGCTCAGAGGTAGAATGCCCCTGGGTGCAATCTCCAGTACCACAAAAAGAAGAACTGTGCTCAGAGCTTGGGACCGTCTATGTCTAGGCTACGGGAAAGGTCAGGGTATTTGTCTGCCAGCAGTGGGGACCACTTCTGGGTCACTTAACAGAGAGGGGATTCAGCTTAAGGTGTATGCAGCCTCCTGAGTGAAGTGAGGCTGGGAGTGTAGTCTTGGGGACAACAGGAGGCAGCGGGGCTGCCATACAGCAGGACGGGGCAGAGGAGGTGCCACTGGAGGTGACTTCTGACCCTGCCCCTCAGCCTGCACAATCGGGGTTTTCCTAATAGGGAGGTTGGATGCTAAAAGGTAGGGGTGCTGAAGGGAACTCTCTTGTATCACTAGATGGTCAGGCTAGAGCGACAGCAAAGGTTATGTAATTCTTCCTCCTCATGTTCATGGCCAGTAACACAGATACAAGCAGAGCCCTCTCTCCTGCCCAGAGAATGGGCAGAAATGTCTTAGCACGTTAAAGGGCCTTCAAAACACTACAACCTTCATTGTGCTGGATTAAAGTCTCTCCCACTAGTAAACATCTGGATGGGCCTCGCTCCTGCTCACCCCAGTCCTCCACCCCTCCTTGTTTTGTGGTACTGAGAATTGAATTCACCACTGAGCTACACCCTAACCATTTATATTTTATTTTTTTAAATTTTGAAACGGTCTTGCTACATTGCTGAGGATCTTGCTAAGTTGCTGAGGCTGTCCTTGAACTTGCGATCCTCCTGTCTTAGCTTCCCAAGTACTGGGATTACAGGTGTGCACCACCATACCTGGTCCAGTTCTCACTTAATCCAGAGGCTGTGGGACCCGGGACGGTAGTGGGCGGTGCAGGGACAGATCCTGATCAGCTCCACAGGGGACAGCACTGCTACACCCCACTACACAAGAGTGGGTGGGGGTGAGGAGAAGCCACGAGGGCCCTAACCAAACCTGCCTGCTATGTTTCTAGGCAAGCAAGAATTATGATGGGAGGGTAGCCGTGAGGGCAAAATATGGAGAGGAGATATCCCAGAAGCATGTAAACCCTGGACTAATATGGGAGGGGGTATTTTTATGTTCCTTTGTGTGCCTCCTGCTGGTGAACATAAGAACCCCAAGTACTTCTGGTGCCAGAAGGATGTGGCCACTGCCTGCTCTTGGCTATTCTTGTCTGGGATGAGGATAGGGGCAGGGAGGGGAAACTAAGGTTAACTGAGCACCTAGTATGTGCCAGAACTTTCACTTGTGTGACCTCTGTTAACCCAATATTTACCCCAACCCCATGAGGCAGTTTTGATGTCCCAGGGTCACAGGTGAGGAAGACAAGGCTCAGGCAGGTTACCCGACCT
>PVLC010022032.1:0-27194 GCA_004027655.1 Graphiurus murinus | reverse complement strand
TTTTTTTTATTATCTAGATTTTCTAAAATAAATATGAATTAAGAAAAATTAATGTTTAAAAACTCACGTTAACTAAGAAAAACACATAGTCTCAGGTGACTGTGTTAAAACTTATGAGTAGAATGGCGAAGGATAGGATTTCACAGTCTAATCTAATTCAAATCTAAATTTATCAAATACTAAGTGTCCTAAAATTCCTCAGATGAGTATATAATATGCTAGTAGAAAGATTTTAGTTCTTGGGCTTTAATAGGAATTGTAACACTTTTTAAAAATTAATTGGTGCATTGTAATCATACATCTTTGTTAGGTACAAGCTGATAAAGGCATATATGCACACATTTCTCATTTAACCCCTTCCCCAACTCCCACTCCACTCCCTTGCCCTCCCTCCTTCTCAAGTTCAGTTTAGTGATTGACTTTGATATATTTGTGAAAGTACATCATGTGCATAGGGTGCCCCCACCCCTATCCATCACCTTCAGTTAAGTCAACTTCTTTGCTTATCTAGGGTTTCTCCTTTCTCATCTGGAGTCCTTCTTATGCCCTATTTCTCCCTAGCATCCCCATATTAGGGAGAACATATGCTTTTTTACTCTTTCTGACTGACTAATCTCACTTAATATAATGTTTTCCAGGTGCATCCATTTCCCTGCAAATAACATGATTTTGTTCTTTATGGCTGAGTAATATTCCATTGTGTACATATGCCATAGTTTTGAAATCCATTCATCTGTTGATGGACATCTTGGCTGTTTCCATAGTTTGGCAATTGTGAATTGTGCAGCTATAAACATAGATACACATGTCTTCATCTGACAGTTTGGTTTTCATTCTTTTGGGTAGATACCTAGAAGTGGTATTTCTGGATCATATGGTAGGTCCATTCCCATTTGTCTGAGGATCCTCCCTATTGTTTTCCAAAGTGGTTGCACTAATTTGCAATCCCACCAACAATGTATTAGGGTTCCCACTTCTCCACACCCTCACCAGCATTTGTTGTTATTTGTGTTCTTGATGATTGCCATTCTGATTGGAGTTAGGTGAAATCTAAAGGTAGTTTTGATTTGCATCTCTGTAATTGCTAATGATGTGGAGCATTTCCTCATACATTCATTGGCCATTTGTATTTCTTCTTTTGTGAGGTGTCTATTTAGATCCTTTGCCCATTTTTTGATTGGGTTGTTTGTTGTCTTAGCTGTGAGTTTCTTGAGTTCTCTGTATATTCTAGATATTAGTCCTCTATCAGAAGACTAGCTGGCAAAGATTTTCTCCCACTCTGTGGGCTCTCTGTTAAGGTTCTTGATAGTTTCATTTGCTGCACAGAAGCTCTTCAGTTTAATGCAATCCCATGTATTGATCTTCCTTTGGGTTGCTTGTGCTTTGGGGATCTTGTTGAGAAAGTTTTTACTTGTGCCTATGTGTAACACTTTTTTTTTAAAGGGAGCTCTATTCTCCATAAAAAGGGGGATCCACTGAGTTATTTAATTTCTCCCCAACTTGAAACATTAAGCCCAAACACAATGCCTAAAACCCAATGGCAAACACCTATTGCAATTAGTGCAGTCTGTCATGGTAAGAATAGAATCATTATCAACAGCAATGACCTAACATTCACCGTTCTGAGACTCTGGCCATAGTGAATATATATATTTTCGGCACTGGGGATTGAACCCAGGGACATTCTACTTCCGAGCTACACCTCCAGCCCTATTTTTTATTCCTTATTTTTGAAACAGGGTCTCACTAAGTTGCCAAGGGCCTCATTAAGTAGCTGCGGCTGGCTGTGAACCTGCGATTCTCCTGTCTCAGCCTTCCAAGTACTGGGATTACAAGCGTGCGCCACCACGAACCGTTCACAGTGAACAATTTTGAAACTGCCATCAGATTATGTCAAGATAACGACATCGAGGTTTGATTTTTATCAAAAAAGGCACAGAAAACTCTGAATTAAAAATAAAGCGCTAAAACTCCAGAGCAGAGCCCATTTCCTTCTGAAACCTATTCTCCCCCCTATTCCAGGCCCTTCCTCTGTCGCTGACTGGTCTTCTCCCAGCTTCTGTGCTTTTCACTGAAAATTGGTGGAACAGGACAGCCAGCTAATTCTTACAGGTGTTTGCAGCCCCGCCTCCGCCCCCTCCGCCCCGCCCTCGCCCCCTCCGCCACGCCTCCGCCCCCTCCGCCACGCCCTCCCCCACAGGCCCCGCCCATCACGCATCGCCCCGCCCCGCCCCGCTTGCATTCTGCGGGCTTCTCCCACACTCTTCCAGTGTGTGACGAGCCGCTGAGCGGGCGGGTCTATTGCGCACGCTCCGGGAGCGGAGCGGTGAGCCTGGGAAAGGCAGCCACGGTTCGAGGGCGGCGATGAGGCGCGCTGTTCGGCGGGAGCCTTGCCGGAAGCGGAAGCTCGGGGGGCGGGCCAAAGGGGACCGGGAGCCCGCGGCGGTTAATTCCTTTTCCCGAGCGGCTTCTATTCCTTTCGTCTGGGCTTTTCTGAGGCTTCGAGAGATGGTCAGGTCTGGGTCTCGACCCGGCCAGGTGAGGGCTGCGGACCTGAGGGGTCCACTGCGGGCGTGGAGGGAGACAGAGGGGGTTCTTCTGCCGGGGACGAGGAAAACTGCTTGAAAAAAACAAAAACAAAAACAAAAACAAAGACTGCGCGGCGGCGCTAAACATGATGGGCTAGTACCCTGGGTCCTCCCACCCTAACACAGCCCTTCTGTCCATACCTGTAAGTAGTTCTAGCACCTTAGAGCGCAGGCGTCAGACCGCTGGCCCAGTGACTTAATTTCTACTTAATTTTAGTAGATCGTCGCATGAGCCTCAGCTTCTCCGTTTCCCACCAGTGTCACTGTTCCTGATCTATTTTTCTTTTAAAGTCTCCCAGTTAGTGTCTCTTCTTTTAGCCTGCACTTCTCAGTTGTACACTCCTAGTTGTAACAAATGATTTTGCTTAAAGTCCTACACATGGACGTATCTTTTGCAAGGTAAATGTCATTCTTTGACCTGGCAACACTGACATTTTTTATCCTTTTCAGCGTCGCTCCCTCTCCTCCTTCCAATCCAATCATGCTCAGCGCTACTTATTTTTCATGGATGTTCTGTGCCCTCTTCTGCTTTCATGCCTTTCCAGGTTCTGGTCTTCCAAGGAATGCCCTCTCAAGGGCCATCTCTAGAACTCTTGTATAACAACTCACATCTCTATTTGTTGGGTGCTTTTTATCCCCCCCCCCTTTACGTCTTGTAATAACCTTTATCAAACCACTTGTTAGGCTGGAGATGTTGCTAGTCTACCTCCACTCCTAAACTATTTTATCTCTGTATCTTTCAAGTCTAGGATAGCCCCTGGCATATAGATTTTCAGCATTTGAGTGACTGTTCCTCACACAGATCCTCCCTACTTAGATTTTCCTTTAAATATGTAGAGCTGTCTTGGTTTTGCTCTTCATTTATCAATATACCTGTAATGCTGTCTTCCCCACTAATGTGAATCTTGGAACTTTTTTCAAGACCTGGCTTGAAACTTCCTTTCTGCATGAATATTTCCAGACCAGACCTACCTTTATAGATTTTTTTTAAATATATTGAATCAACTCAGAATATGTGCAGTTAGCAAGGTGGAAACACATGGTTTTTGTAGTCATAGTCATCAAATTCAAATTCTGCCACTATTGTAATGATAGTAGGCAAGATATGCTTCTCTGAGCTTCCCATCACTTGCTATTAAATAGGTATAAGATAGGTAAATTAGAGAACCTGGTAAAATACCTACCACACAGCTAACATATGCAACATAAGTTCCCTTAAAAATACCTATTTCTTACCATCTTAATGACAGCAATAGCAAACATTCAGGTAGTGATTATTATGTGGCAGGTACTACTATAAGTGCTTTTGTATATTACATATAGCTTATTTAATCTTTGCAATAGTCTTATGAGGAAGATACTGTTATCAACCCTGTTTTATAAATGAGATTGAAGGATGGAGAGTTTAAATAACTTTCCAACTAACTATTTACACAGCAGGTTAATTGTAGAAACAGGATTCAGACTCACATAGCTGGTACCAGAATGCATACTTCTTTGAAACATTACACTATACTTAGTTGTATGACTTTAAACAAGCCACATTTCTAAACTTTAGGTTTGTTTTGTACCACATAGACATAATGACAACTCACAGGGTGTGGATTCAGTGGAAATGAAAGACTTTAGTACACTCAGTCATTCTACAAAAGTAATACTATCTTGTACCTAGTAGGAAATAGAACAATTAAGAAATCTTATATTGTCAAATAGCAAAATTAAAAGTTTATTGAAAACTGGTGAAGGTAAGTGTAATGAAAAACTGATTCTCTTCTGTACTGTGATTTGGGACACTCCTGGAGAGCAGTTTTGCAGTTTGTATTAAGGGCCATTAAACTGCTAATAACCAAAAAATTTTGCTCTTAATCCTAAATATGAGAAGGCTATTTTCAGTATGTAGAAAAGATTGTTCCAGATTTGTTTTTAATTCTGGAAGATATGAATCAAATCAAGGGCATATTATATTACATCTACTCAAGGAATCATATAGCCATTAACATTTTTTAATTAATATGGAAAAAGATTCAAAAGCTTAAAAAAAACCCACAAGACTCAAAGTTGCAACTATCTAGTCATGACTCAGTTAAAAAATACATATGAGAAAGAAGGCCTGTCTAGCAAAAACCACATCTAGTACCTAATCTTGGTTTTCTGTTATGGTTTAGATATAGAATGTACCCTAAAAGAGCCGATGTACTAATGTTTAGAGGTGATATGATGAACCAAGGGTTCTAATCTCATCAATGGATGAATCGTAGGTGTCTGTAGTATGACTGAAGGAGGTGGGTCACTGGGGGTGTGACCTTGGGAATTATGCTTATGTCCTTGAATCCCCTTGCTTGCTCTCTGTGGCCAGCCTTCATGATGTAAGAACTGAGTCCTTGTGCTCTCCTTCTGCTCCCCACGCCATGCCCTGAGCTCTGCCAATGTAACCTTGGCCTAACATGAACTGAACCCCTAAAATCTTAAGAACTGTGAACAAACAAATGTCCTTCCTCTAAGTTGACATCAGACTTTGGATACAGTAGTAAGAATGCTGACTGAAACAGCTGACTAACAGCTTCCACTGTGTACTAAAGGAACTGTGACTTTTTTGAGAAGTGACCAATTTTAGGGCAGAGGCAGGGACATTATAAGATGAGTCTGGACGCATCAAACCAAAATGCTTCTGTACAACAAAGGAAATGATGACCAGTGAAAAGGCAGTCTACAGAATGGGAGAATATATTTGTAAGCATACATCTGATGAAGAGTTAATATCCAAAATATATATGAGGAACTCTACAACTCAAACCAAACATAAAAGTGCAATTAAGAAATGAGCAAAAGATTTGAATAGACATTTCTTTAAAGAAGATATACAGATGGCCAACATGTATAGGAAAAGATGCCCAGTATTGCTAATCACCAGGGAAATGCAAATTAAAACCACAATAGGATATTACCTAACACAAAATAAGTGATGGTGAAGATGTTGAGAAATTGGAACCCTGGTACACTGTTGGTGGGAATATAAATGGTACAGCTGTTATAGGTAAGTATGAAGGTTCCTAAAAAATTCAAATGATCCAATGAATCCAACTTCTGGGTATTTAAAATAATTGAAATCAGGATCTTGAAGAGACATTTGTACTCATATTCATTGTAATATCATTCATAGTAATCAAGATGTATAAGCAACATAAATGGCTGTCTACAGATGAATGGATAAATATGATATATAAATACAATGGACTTTTTCAAAAAGGAAATCCTACCTTATTTAATAACAAGAATGAACCTTGAGAAAGTTCTGCTAAGTGAAATAAACTTGTCCCAGGATAAGTACTATATGAGGTATCTAAAGCAAGTCAAACTCAGAAATAGAGTAGAGTGGGGGTTGCAGAGGCTGGAATGAAGGAGAATCAGTTGTTATTCAGCAGGTATAAAGTTTTGGTTATGTGAAATGAAAAGTTCTGGAGATCTACTAAACAACTTTGTGCCTATAGTTAACAATACTATGTTTCATTCAGGTAGATCTAATGTTGAATATTCTTATGGCAATCTTAAAAAGAAAAAAAAAGAGCCTGAACTGAACCACTGTAAGGAACAGCTAAAGAAATGATGGGGAAGGTTAAAATGATGACGCATTTCAGTTTGTATTCTCACTGCTCTGACCTAAAAGACCTGACCACAACAACTTAGAGGAAGGACATTTATTTGTTCAGAGTTCTAGAGTTCAGTCCATGTTAGGTCAGGTGAAGTCTGTAGAGCTCAGGGCATGGCACGAGAGACAGAGAGATTGAGAGCAAGGACTCTGCTCTCACATCATGGAGGCCAGAGGCAAGAGAGCTGGCATGCAAGGAGATTGAGGGGCACAAGCACAGTCCCCACGGCCACACCCTCAGTAGCCTACCTCCTCCAGCCACACACTGGCTCCCTAGATTTCCATCCAATAAATTCATTAATGGATCAGTACATGAGCTCTTTCAGAGAATATTCTGCATCTAAACCATAACAAGGAGTCAACTTGAGGAGGCTCCCACTGACTGAATGTGGGGCAATTTCAGCACAATAAATGATGATAATGAATTATAACCCACTGAATCAAATAGGAATCAGTGAATCCCTACTAGCAAATGAACAGGAAGAATGAAAAGTGATTCCCTAATTAATTTTTCTGTTTTAGTTGAGTATCAACTAATAAACATAGAAGGAATGATATAGTTAGAAAATCATCATTTGACAAATAGTTGACTTAAGCAAGAATTATCAATGGATACTAAAATACTGGATTAAATTTTGATGATTAAGAGCCGGGCATGGTGGCACACACTTGTAATCCCAGTACTTGGGAGGCTGAGACTGGAGGATCTGGGTTCGTGGTCAGCCTCAGCTTCTTAGTGAGGCCCTCCAACTTAGACCCTGTTTCAAAATAAAGAATAAAAAATAGGACTGGGGGTTTAGCTCGAGGTAGAATGCCCCTGAGTTTAATCCCCAGCACCCTCCCCCCCCACACACAAATTGATGATTAAGATATCTACATAGTATCAAGGTATTTCCCCACTAATTGCTTAATAAAAAGGTAAAAATAGTAACCTTAAGGTGAAAAATCTGGCAGATGCCATCTTAATCAGTTTATATCACAGGACAAATGGACATTATGTCTCTACTCATATTGTTTTGAGAATGATACAGCATCTCTTGTAGTATTCCTGCCAATAATAGCATAACCTGAGTCTGATCATGAGGAAACATCACAAACATCTAAATCTCTAGAGGGGCATTTTGCAGAAAAACTGGCCTTTACTCTTTAAATGTATCAAGGTTATAACAGGTAATGAATGACAGCTCAAGAAACTAGTCCAGATTAAAGGAGACTTAAGAGCTATACCTTAATGCAACATGTGATCCTGGGTTGAACATGAACAAGTTTTTTATAAAGGACAGTACTGGGATAATTGGCAACATGTAAATAAAGTCTGTAGATTAGATAATAATGCTAATAGCAATGTTATATAATGCTATAATCAGTTTTCAGTTATAATACTCTATCAGTGTTAATTTCCCAGTTTTGATAGAGAATGCCCTTTCTCTTATTTAGGGATATTATGTCTATAACTTTGAAATGATTCAGATGAAAAAAACAATGCTGTATATACAAACAGAAAACATGGCAAATGTAGTAAAATGTCAAGTGTGGAACCTGGCTAAAGTATATAAGAATTTCTTTGTACTGGTATTTAAAAATAAAAAAATCCTTCAAAATAGAGAGGAAATGTTCCTATGATAGTTACTGTTTCAGGGTGCTTTTATCAAGGTAATAATTTTCTTCGCCAGATTTTCTATAATGTAGCCTCGGGTGTATATTTTTTGGAGAAATATATAAATAATCTTAAACTATGCCCTATCTACAACTATACGTTTATCCTAGACTGTGATTTTTTCCCCCTTAATTTCGAAAGACAGTGAGTGTAGTAGTTTTTGGATTTGATCTGGGGTATAGTAACATCATGGCTTGGATTTTTATTATGATCCAGCTAAGACAACGACATAGACTTGAGAGTAGGATGCAGAGACCAGTGGAGCGATGTTGCATAGCATCTTATTTTCTATGATGTTGATTCTCACTGCTGGCATTATGGCCCTCTATCATATTCCAACTTATTTCAAGAAGTATATCAACTCGGTTTTTAAAAATGTATTCTCAGTGGCATTATTAGAAGGGGAAGTACAAGCCGTGGCGCATGCTTGTAATCCCAGCATTCGGGAGGCTGAGACCGGAGGATACGGGTTCGCGGCCAGCCTCAGCTACCTAGTGAGGCACTCCGCAACTTAGTGAGACTCGGTTTCAAAATAAAGAATAAAAAATAGGGCTGGGGGTATAGCTCGGAGGTAGAATGCCCCTGAGTTCAATCCCCAGTACCGCAAAAAAAAAAAAAAAAGAAGGGGAAGTACATATTTAAGCAAATAATAGAACATGACAAAAGGAAACTTTTTATTTACTGCTCAAACTACCCTGGGAGGAAATACGCAAACATATCAAGACAAATCACAAATGAAACTGCAGTAGTGAATACATCCAGAGGGTAGAGTAAGGAGAGAGGCTCAGAGACATTAGTCTTAAATTGGAGATTATAAAGTATGCCATAGAAAGTCTTTCTTTGTGCTCTATCCCCCACATACTCAGTTTTCCTCCCTAGAGGCAATGGTATTTAACTGTTTTCTTGCATAACTCCCAAGTTATTGAATACATGTAAAAGAAATGCTATCTTGTCTTTTTTTCTACATAAAGGCAACCCACCTTTACTTTTTTTTTTTTCTGGAAGACACATTCTATACCTCCTAGTTATACAGCCAACCCTATTTTATTTTTTAATTTGGAAACAAGGTCTCACTAAGTTGCTGAGAGCCTTACTAAATTGTTGAGGTTGGCTTCAAACCTGCAATCCTCCTAAATCAGCCTCCCAAGTACTGAAATTATAGGCATATGTCACCACACCCAGCTCCTATGTTATTTTTAATATAAAAACTTAAAAAAAATCATCATTGCATGAGTTTAAAAAGAAAGATTTAGCCAGGTGTGGTGGCTCACGCTTGTAATCCCAGCATTTGGAAGGCTGAGACTGGAGGATCTGGGTTTGTGGCCAGCCTCAGCTACCTAGTGAGACACTCTGCAACTTAGTGAGACCCTGTTTCAAAATAAGGAATAAAAAATAGGGCTAGGGGTGTAGCTCGGAGGTAGAATGCCCCTGAGTTCAATCCCCAGTACTGCAAAAAAAGAAAAAAAAAAGAAAGAAAGATTTAAAGAATGAGATGAAGAGGAGCTGCAGAATTTTTATGTGCTGATCTTGTCAGGCTTTCTAAAGAAAATGAACAAATGGAACCAGAGTTATGAACTCTGTCCTATATCTTGAATTATCTTGTATATTTCCAAGAATTTGAGGAATGTAGAACATATTCAGGAAGTGTGTATAGTGCAAACTTAACTGTAGTAGGTTGAAATGATATCTCAATTTTCAGCCTAAATAGACTTTAAGGCACAAATACATGTATTGCTCGCTTCACATTTGATATGGAACAAATTTATTGTACTAGGTTTAGATTATAGTTGTGGCTTTTTAGGATATATCTCATTTATAAGAAATGAATCATATGCCACATACTTACAATAAAGTAGTATTTGGCCTTACAAAGGAAGGAAAATTTTGATACATGCTACAACATGGATGACACTGAAGACATTATGTAAGTGAAATAAGCCAGTCACAAAAAGACAAATACTATTTTATCTCACTTATATGAGGTCCCTAGAGTAGTCAAATTTATAAAAAGTAGAATGGTGGTTGCCAGGGGCAATGGGAGAAGGAATGGGAATTTATTGTTGATAGGTGCAGAGTTTCAGTTTGGGAAGATGGAATACAAAATACGAATGACATTTCAGGTTTTTTCAAGATGGTGTATTGAAAATATAGTAGAAAAATGTTTGTATACCTACTGTAATATAATATATTATGTCATAGGTGTTATCTTCAGGAAGGCATCCTGGATCTGCTAAATTAACAAATGGAAAGAAAGGGTAAGTACTTAAAGATGTTGATAATGTCAGGAAAATTTTCAGGGTTTTGGGCTAGACTGCATTTGTCCTACCCCAGAAAACTAAATGGGCCTCTACCTTACTCTTGGGAGTAACATTTCATATCTACCTAGGTCAGTCATTATACTGCTTAATACTTTTTACAGTTTTTGTAATGTCCTATTAATTTTATATGTGATTAGACAAGCTTTCTTTACCAACCTTTGCTGGAAAGAAAATGACTCCTTACACATGTTTTGAGAAAAATTTGTATTATTTGTAAAAATATTAATCTTGTTTTCTAGGACCCATTTAAGAAAAATAGCACGTTTTAATGCAGATCCATGCTATCCCATCCATTCTGATTCAGAAAGTAAGGTAAGATTATACTGAACAGTTACAATATATACTATTTTAGTTAGTTTTTAGGTAAAAGCCAAGAGGTAGGAATAAAATGCAAAGGTGCTATTGCTTCATGACACATTTTCTTCCAATAAATAAATTGTTAGTTAGAAATTTATTTAAAACTACTATATATATATATATATATATATACACATACACACACATACATTTCCCTGTACTATAATTTTATATACACATGTTTTCTAAATTACTTCTTACAGACTGAACCTCTACAGGGCCTTGATGGTTGTGCTTCTTTGCTGCGGGACATTTTGAGAAATGAAGATTCAGGTTTTATTTTTTTTAATGCTTCTTCATGGATCACCTTTTCTGAATTAAGTGGTTCTTTTAAATGTTAAGAAATTTTTGTTTAATTATTAATAGGTTCAGAAACAGCATATTCAGAAAACAGATGTAATTCCAAACCTTTAGCAGGCAAAAAATGTGGATCTAAGAAGAAAGGATATGAAAAACATATTGTTCCTCCAGTTGTCTGGAAAGAAACATGTAAGCATTTTTTTTTCTCTAATTAATGATAGTCCTTAATTCTGGGGATTTTGACAAATTACCAGGATTATATAGTTGTCTTTCATTTAAATAACATGTTAAGTATATATATGTACTTGTGCTTCTCTTTCTGTATTTACCTGCTAATTGCTGGGTACTTTGTTTACTGTCACATTCCTAAGAAGAAAAATAAAATAAGAGTCTCTGGGTTTATAAGAGAACTCAGAATAACATTTAGGAGATATATATCTTTGTTTCCCTTGCCACTTGTTTTCATGGATAATCACAAATTGGTTGCATTTCAGGTATATACTCAAAGGTCATGATTGTTTAAAATTATTTTGTATGTATGTATTTTAAGTTGGTTAGAGAGCTCAACTTTTTGAGCTACAATTAGGATACATGGTATATAAGAAGGTAAAATTCCAAGTTGGATTGATAAGGAAAGAGCCTGCCAGTGATTGATGGTGA
This sequence comes from Graphiurus murinus, assembly GCA_004027655.1. NCBI lineage: Eukaryota > Metazoa > Chordata > Mammalia > Rodentia > Gliridae > Graphiurus > Graphiurus murinus. The sequence goes on along the minus strand of PVLC010022032.1, from coordinate 15,668 downwards.
ATATAGCCGTAGATATTTTACACCCTCAGGGTTAACTATGCTGACCTAATTAAGTGTAGTAATTCATTAAACAGTATGGAACAAGCAAGTTTTAAGTATCTTGTCTTTCTAGAGGCTTATAGGACAAGGTAGTCCAAAATAGAGTTGAAAAAATCTTCAATAGGAATTCTCTGTCTCTCTCTCTCTCTCTCTCTCTCTCTCTCTCTCTCTCTCTATATATATATATATATATATATATATATATATTAGTATTGGGGAGTGAACTCAGGGCCTTGGATGTGCTAGCTAAGTGCTTTACTACTGAGCTCTTTTTATTTATTTTGAGACAGGTCTTGCTAAGTTGCCCAGGGTGGCCTCAAACTTAAAATTGTCCTGCCTTATTCTATAAGTAGCTGAGATATAGGTGTGTGCCACCATGCCCAGTGCTCTCTTTCTTTTTATTAACATGTAATTATACATATTTATGAGGTGCAGTGTGATATTTCAACACTTGTGTACAGTATATACTGATCAAATAAGTGTACAGTGAGAATTCTGAATGAGTCTAGCTAGTTCCACAGTTTCAGTCAGCCAGAAATGTCAGCACTTCAGTGTATGCTTATATTTAGTGCCGGGGTGAAGTCTAAGAAATCAGCTAAGGCAGAAGCCTTGGATATTAAGAGATCAGGATCTATTCAAAGAGTACAAGAAGATGAAGGAAGAACATTCATAGGACTAGACATTGTTCCAAATGGTCCTGAGAGAATGAACAAAGGAGGAACAACTTTAGTCCTTCCATCTTGGAGGCCAGTCGCATCCAGCTTCATATTATGTTGACCTACAGTGTTCAGGAGGGTAGGCACTAGACACGTGACTATTGAGCCCTTGAATGGTGAAACCAAGGAGTTGAATTTTTAATGTTACTTAATTTTAGTTTGAAAACAACTCGATATAATTATTGTAAAATTTTTTCACGAATTATTACAATAAAAAAAATTAAGTAGAAGAAAAAAAATTTTTAAGTATGTTTGGAATAATGTGGGTGTCTATTTTTTTTCAACTATATATTTTATTAAGTCTAAATAAGATTAAGTATTTCTGATGAAAATTTAGTATCCAGCTTGAGATATGCTTTGTGTAAAACATATACTGGTTTTAGAAGAAATAGCATAAGCCAGGTGTGGTGGGGCACACCTGTAATCCCAGTACTTGAGAGGCTTGAAACAGAAGGATTGAAGGTTTGAGGCCAGTCTCAGCAACTTAGCAAGACCCTGTTTCAAAATAAAAAACTAAAAAGGTCTGGAAGTGTAACTCAGAGGTAAAATGCCCCTGGCCTGGTTTCAACCCCCAGTACAAAGTAAATAAAATAAAAAGATAAAAAAAAAATCTCAGTTCTCTGTACTTTACATTGAAATGTTAATATTTTAATTACATTGATTTAGGTAAAACATTATGAGAAGCAAGTTTGTTACACTTTTTAATGTGGCTCCTAGAATTTTTTTTTTTTTGTGTGTGTGTGTGTGCTGGAGATTGAACCCAGGGGCAGTCTACCTCCAAGCTACACCCCCAGCCCTATTTTTTATTCTTTATTTTGAAACAGGGTCTCACAAAGTTGCAGAGGGCCTCACTAAGTAGTTGAGGCTGGTCAAGAATCCAGATCCTCCTGTCTCAGCCTCCCAAGTACTGGGATTACAAGCGTGTGCCACCACACCTGGTTTTCCTAGAAATTTTAAATTACATGTCTTGTATTATATTTTTATCGGACAGCATTGGTCTCAACTAGGAGTTGGCATACTATAGCCAGTTTTATTTTATAAATAATATTTTATAAATAGGCCGGGCGTGGTGGCGCACGCTTGTAATCCCAGCATTCGGGAGGCTGAGACCGGAGGATCCGGGTTCGCGGCCAGCCTCAGCTACATAGTGAGGCACTCCGCAACTTAGTGAGACTCGGTTTCAAAATAAAGAATAAAAAATAGGGCTGGGGGTGTAGCTCGGAGGTAGAATGCCCCTGAGTTCAATCCTCAGTACCGCAAAAAAAAAAAAAAAATAAAAAAAATAAAAAAAAAATAAATAAATAATATTTTATAAATAAATTTTTAACAGAAACACAGTCCTGCTAATTTATTCATGTATTTTCTATGGCTGTTTTTGTGCTGCAGTGGTAGAGTTGAGTAGTTTTGACAGAGACTGTCTGGCCCACTAAGCCGAAAATATTTACTATCTTGTCTTTTAAGAGAAAGTGTGCTAACCCTGGTCTTACCTGTTTACATAGAAGCCTATTTATGGAAGCCTAAAGGACAAAGAAAGGAATGGTAGCTTCTATTACTCAAGTCTCCAGGGTTTCTTTCCTCAAGGAATTCTCATTTGGGACATATATGGCTGACAGTGGGTATCATGGTAGCAACTCTTTGGGTTTTTTATTTTGTTTGTGGTATTGGGAATTGAATCCAGAGGCAACCTCTGATCTAAACCCCCAGCCCTATTTTATTGTTTATTTTGAAACAGGGTCTCACTAAGTTGAGGAGGGCCTCACTAAGTAGCTGAGGCTGGCCATGAACCTGTGATCCTCCTGTCTCAGCTTCCCAAGTACTGGAATTACAAGTGTGTTCCACCATGCCTGGCTAACTTGTTAAATCTTGACTTCTGTCAGTCACAATTCCAATAAGAAACATTTGGCAAGTACTCAAGATAATTTGAGGAGGGTTTCCTCACTATGGAGTGAATCAGGTAGGGGAAACCCTTAAGAGGTGGCTTGAGAGCTAGCAGCAGCAGCAGAGCTGTTATCAGCGATAGGCTTTAAAGGATTGGGAGAGAGAGAAGTTACTGGACTCAGAAAGAGATACTATTCCATAGAGTAGGCTTCCCTTAGAAGAGCAGCTGACTTCACTGGAAGGACAAAGCCAGTTCATGGTGACATCATAAAAAGGTGTACTCTGACTTTATGCTTCCTTTTCTTGATATGCCAAGACTTACTGGATTGAATCCAACTGAAGCCCTATTGATGTGTATGAAGTCTGGGCTCTAATTTTTATTCTCACAAACTGATAAGTGAATATTATTATGTCAGGGATGCTGGCAGAAGATGCAAGTTTCTCAGGTTGGAGACAAAGGACTTTATTACAGCATATCAGGCAGCATGTGCATCAACATATTTGCATTGGTTCTCCCTCACCCCTGGCTCCCATTGGGGTGATGTGATGGACCCAGATACACGCTGCACGTGCTTTGGGTTTAGATAGCGATTGAGGAACACTGTGCTTAGGGAATCTGTCACTATGGTAGTAAACAGTAAGCAAGCCTATATACAGGGACATTACCTCATCTCTCAAGGTTGCTGACTACAAACACAGCCCTGCCTGAGAAATGGCCCAGGTAAGGAACCTAGGTCAAAAAGCCTTGCTTTCTTAGCATACACAGGAAGACATGGAAAAGCAAGAGAGACCCATGAAGGACTGTCTCTCTCTCTTTTTTTTTTTTTGTGGTACTGGGGATTGAACTCAGGGGCATTCTACCTCCGAGCTATACCCCCAGCCCTATTTTTTATTCTTTATTTTTGAAACAGGATCTCACTAAGTTGCGGAGTGCCTCACTAGGTAGCTGAGACTGGCCGCCGCGAACCCGGATCCTCCGGTCTCAGCCTCCCAAATGCTGGGGGATTACAAGCGTGCGCCACCACGCCCAGCTAAGGACTGTCTCTTAACAATGTAATCCATAAAGATTCCATAAAATCCCTGGGAGAGCAGGGTGGAGACCAGTAGGGGATGGATTTAGATTCACAGATGGAAGAGAGCTAGCATTCTGGGTTTCTTGCATTAAATTCTTATTTGAATTACAATTAAATCAGTTCTGGTCTGTGTCCTTCCCCCTCCCATACTTTCATCATCAGAAGGAAGGACCTTCTTCCATAGGACAATCTTCTTAGGGTTATAATATTAGAAGTTTTTATTGATTTATTACTGCTAAGATTAACACATCAGAAGAGAAGCCTCTTTCTCTTTGGTATATACACACACACGCCTGTATGTGTGTGTGTGTGTGTGTGTGTGTAGTTTAATGTAGCACCATCTAGAAAGGAACATCTTTTGTCCATTTATGTGTATGGGGAGGTTGGTTGCTGGTAATCAAAACAAGATTTTTGCTCTGTTATCTTAATGTTCAGCAATATTCAAAAACTAGCACTTTTCCATCTCTTCCAAAGCAAGTTAATTATAAATAGAATTAACGTATATAGGATGCTTACTAGTAGCTGTCATTTAATTTTAATACGCACTGTCTTGCTTTCTTTTTTCTATCTTCTGGGGTACCATCTCCTTACGTACTTTCTGTTTGGGACCTGCCTGATCAATGAATGCCTGTGGAGTCAAGTAAATCTACCTTGGTGCATTCTGGGAGTAAAGAGAGAGGCAGTTCAAGAAATGTATTGAGCTTATACTTGGAGTGCTTCTGAAATTAAAAAAAAAGAAAAAAGACTTCTTGAGACCCATTCTTGCTGTGTTACCCAGATTGAACTTGAATTCAAGTTCCTCCTGTGTTAGCCTCCTAAATAGCTAGGACTATAGGCCTACACCACCATGCCTGGCTAAAAAAAAAAAAAATTTTATTTTGCATTCTTAACCTTTGGCTTTTATTCTTCAAGAATATCACGCACAGTATAAACCAGGGATAGCAAACGGGTTTTAACTTTTACCCAACTGTTACTAATTGGAAGTAACTCTCAGAAGGATGGATTCTATGTCTAAAAGTATCCAGAGGACACATCAATGTTTACTGGGAAAGAGTTCCCTACTCATTGATGATATATGCTCCAGGTACATCAATATTTACAGAAGGGAAAGTGATGTGGCTTGTAACCTCAAACTTGGCCAATCCTAAGGGATTTGCTAACACCAGTAAACAGTCACTAGACAGAACAGTTTGGAACCAGGGCCAGGCTCGGTGTCAGGAAGTCCAGCAGAGTTTGCAAAGCAGGGATTTCATTGGTTCCTTCCTTCATCCCTCCTCCCATTGTTCAGCACTGTGGTTGTGTAGCCTAATCCTTGTGTAGCCAGCCTTATCTCTAGGGAAGAAAGGCCCTCGTTTACCTCCTTGCTGGGAGGAGTTATTGGATTAGCAGCAATAGTCATTCTAGGCTTTTGCATTCTACCACTCGTTGTATACCTTGTGATCAATGCCTATGTTAGTATAAGAGCGGATTTTCATTGAATAAAAATGCAAGCACTGCCTCGCACAGGGCCTGGTAAGTCAATAACGGGTTCGATTTTCTCAGGGCAATATCAACCTAAGACAGGGCTCGTTGAATGACTCATTGAGACCCCATGATGGGTAAGATTAAGCACCTGGTAGGAAACAACCTAGACAGACACAGTCCTTCGTGCATTTTAAAATAAAAACGGGGGAGTTGTGGGAGCCCAGCTGGGCCTTCCCCCCCCCAGGCAGTTGCTATCTGCATATATGACTAATTATACTGACTCTTCTGCTATGGCTACATCAGCGTTTCAAAGTCTGGAGATTGCTCCTACGATGCGTAGATGAAAGACCCTCCCACTTCTTAGAAAGTAAGTATATGACCCTAAAGGATTATGGTTTTACGACTCTAGAAAATTTGCTTGACCAGGCTATGTTAAGAATGTAAGGCTATACGTGTAAAACGAAGAAGTGGTGCTATTTGTGTTCTGACAATGATTGATATGTCATAAATGTCTATGTAACCCTGTTGTACTCAAGAAACGTATAAAAATCTGTGCTGAAAAATAATAAAAAATAAATAAATAAATAAATAAATAAATAAAAATGTTTTTTAAAATAAGCATGTTTTTAGATTTGAGAACTGTGTTGAATGCTTTTATGATTTCATTTGCAATTACGTATACAGATGCTCTTTGACCTATGATGATGTTATGTTCCATATAAGCCCAGAAAAATATCTTTACCCTCATGATCGCTTGGCTGCCTAGGAGCTACAGCTTGCTTGCTGATGCTGCCCAGCATCACAAGAGAATACGGTACAGCTTATCAATAGTCCAGAAAAAGATCAAAATTAATATCCAAAGTATAGTTTTATTGAATGTGTATTGCTTTACACCATTGTAATGTCAAAAAAAATCTTAAGTCGAATCATTGTAAGCTATATTCCAACTGTATACACGTATCGCTGCTCTCACCTTGAAAAATAAACCACTACTGGTAGAATCCTTTGAGCACTGGTTACCCTATCAAGGACACATGTTCTTCTTACGTGTTTCAAATTATAATAGTCATTCAGTGGCTCTTAGCTGTGCTAAATGTTTATATTTGGGTGGCAGGACTTACCCATGACAGTGCTCTTACATCCAAGCAACAGCCAGTGCATGGACCAAATAAATGAATGCATTCCTTTCATGAATTCTAATCATCAACTGACACCAGTTAAACATATTATGATGTGTTAGGTAAAATTTTCATGGAAGCCACTTTGGTGTCATTAATAAGAGCAAGACCATATATTTCATCATGTTTGTGTAGTAATAGGCCCATTTGTTGTTATTTTAAAATTGTAGTGATACAAATGCAATCTCTTGTATCCATTTGTGGTTTCTTAACTTGATTCACTTGCTTTAAGACTTTCCTTGTACAAATATTCAATAGTATCAGTAGAGTTTCATATGGACTAAGTTTATAAAGGAGAATAATTATTTATTTTAATTCAAAAAGTTTGAATCAGGCTTTTATTCAAAGACTTTGATTCTTAAGAAATATGTTTGGAGTTTACTAATTTATGTTGGATGATGACATCTGCTGGTAGAGGCATAATATTGTATATAGCTCAGCTTGATCAAGAGACTACAAAACTACCCCTTGAAAAGGTGAATAAGAGCCAATGCCTGAGATCTGTGAGTGAAATCTGAGAATTCCTCATACTCAGTAATAGTGTCTTAGGGGAACAAAAGAAATTCAACAACAAAAGAAAAACCTAGGAATTCGAAGGAAAGGACAAGCAATTTGTTGGACAGCATGGGCTATGATTTCCTCCACCATTATTTTAGATTTTGAAGTTAAAATATTTTAGAGGATACTTTCCACTTGATTTATTATGAGATTGTATTTCCAATAAGAAGTAATACATGAGCCAGGCGTGGTGGCGCACGCTTGTAATCCCAGCATTCGGGAGGCTGAGACCAGAGGATCCGGGTTCGCGGCCAGCCTCAGCTACCTAGTGAGGCACTCCGCAACTTAGTCAGACCCGGTTTCAAAATAAAGAATAAAAAATAGGGCTGGGGGTGTAGCTGAGAGGTAGAACACCCCTGAATTCAATCCCTAGTACCGCAAAAACAAAAAAGAAGTAATACATGTTTTACAGATTTATTAACCAGTTTTGTTATAATCCATCCATTTAGATAGTGAAGACAACTTATTATTTTTTATTTTAGTCACCTCAGGGAACATGTTTGAAAATATATTATCAATTAGTACTTCTGAATATGAAATATTTACTTGTCTATCTTAAGAATTTGGAGCTGTTTGGTAATGGAATATTTATTGAGGTTTTACTGTTTACTATATATTAATTTAAGAACTTTATAAGTGTTATTCAAAGTGTCGTTTGCTTCTCAATCTTATGAAGTAAATATTGTTTTTTATCACCATTTTTCTATTGAGAAAGAGGAGGTTAAGTAATTTGCCCAAGGTTACTCAGATAGCAAGTGTTTGAACATTCTTGTACACATATTTTAATAGACAAAACACTCATTTCTGTTATGTATATACACAAAAATAGAACTGTTGTATCATAGATTGGCTTTTGGTAGGTGCTACCACAAGCTATATATTTTTCTAAATTTATTTTGTACCCTGATTACCCATGATCTCACATTTCTATTAATAATATTTAGCAAACATTTGGGGAGAGGATATTTTTAGGCAAGGAAATAAAATTCGTATTTTTATTCCCATCTCTACAGTAGTACTTTATAGTAGTACTTTGTTTTAGCCGAGCACGATGTTGTAAACCTACAATCTCAGCTACATGAGAAGCTAAGGCAGGAGGATTGCAAGTTCGAGGCCAGCCTGAACAGTTTAGTGAGACCCTGTCTCAAAAAAAAAAAGATTGGAGATAAAGCTCAGTGGCAGAGTGCCCCCCTGGGTTCAATCACTAGTACCACACCAAAAAAAAAAAAAAAAAAGGAAAAGCAACAAAAAAACCAAGAAACTTTGTTTTTCCACTTAATAATTTATTAATACCAGGTTTTTACTTTGTACATGGGCTAGTGAGAGAAAATAAGTATAAGATATAATCCTGCCAAGAAAAGTTCATAGGTTAGTCAGAAGGAGATAATACAAGCCCTGGGATGGTAAAGAACAGTCACTGGATTGGATTGGGAAAACCTTCCTGGAAGAGGGAAACTTGGATGAGCCTCACTGAGTAGATAGAACTGAATGGGAAGGAATGTTTCATCATGAGCAATGTCACAGGAAGGTGATAAAGCCTTGTTGGGTATCTAGATTGGTTTGGTTGGAATTAATAATTTGAGTTGAAGCCGGGCGTGGTGGCGCATGCTTGTAATTCCAGTACTTGGGAGGCTGAGACAGGAGGATCCGGATTCATGGCCAGCCTCAGCTACTTAGTGAGGCCCTCTGCAAGTTAGTGAGACCTTGTTTCAAAAATAAAGAATAAAAAATAGGACTGAGGGTGTAGCACGGAGGTAGAATGCCCCTGGGTTCAATCCCCAGTACCGTCAAGAAAAAAAAATTTTGAGTTGAGGGTAATGGGAAGATAGTTAGAAAAAGAGGATGTGGTCAAGCTTTGGGAAACTTTAAATGCCTGGTTTTTTGAAGGTCCCATGTATAGATTAAGTCTATTTTTCTTACTGATTGATCTAAAACTCTAATTTTTTTTTTAAATAAAACTGACCAAGCATCAGAATTATTACAAAACATTTTGTTTTTTCTATTTCATTTTCCTCTAAGAGCATGAACTGGATGAGAGGCCAGGTGAAGAATTTTTGGTGGATTTTAGGGGGAATACAATACCTTTAAGGCAGGTGTTAAAATTGAAGAAGAGATTTCGCAAATAGGATTTACAGGGTTTCTAAAGTATCAGTATAAATAATTTTCTAATGGGGAAATTTAATTTATTAATTACTTTCAAAAAGAATTTGGGGTGACTTTCTTTAGAGGGTGATAGTGATAGAGCCCCCTGTGAAGTGTATAATGAATTGAACTACTTCTGAGAATCCTTTTTTCCCTTAAGATCTTACGGTAAAATCTATTGAATATTTCAACAACTTTTCCTTCCTCTACATTAGTATCTTCAGATACTAAGAAACAGATACCTAATGAAGCCTCTGCTGGAATTGAAAGAGACACATCAGACACAGCACAAAATTGGTCATTACAAGATCATTATAGGATGTATTCACCAATAATATACCAAGCCCTCTGTGAGCATGTGCAGACTCAAATGTCACGGATGAATAATGTGGCTTCAAAGAATGGTCCTAATGGAATTCCTGCGGTACCTTGCCATACTGGGTCTGGTTCTGGTTAGTATGAATGAAAGACGGAATATAAGCTGACATTAAATTGCTTATAAACAATGTGGAATATGAATCATTTTTTTTCTCCCTCTTATCTTTTAGAATCTCAGGCAACATCACATTATAGTCATGGCTGTTGTACCTCCACCCGAGGCTGGTCACCTCAGCAGCTACCCTGCCCTCCAGTTGTTCACTCTGTGGGTATTACGGAAGTAATAGTTTATTTGTAGAAATTGTCATCTTAGGAGTGAATGTTGAATTTACTGATTGAATCAATGTACTAGACTGTAAAGACCAATTATTTTTATCATTATTTTATATTAGAAAAGTCTTACCTTGCCGGGTGTGGTGGTGCATGCTTGTAATCCCAGTACTTGGGAGGCTGAGACAGGAGGATCCAGGTTTGTGGCCAGCCTCAGCTACTTAGTGAGGCCCTCTGCAAGTTAGTGAGACCCTGTTTCAAAAAATAAAAAATGGTTAGTATAAAAAATAGAACTGGGGGTGTAACTTGGAGGTAGAATGTCCCTGAGTTCAATCCCCAGTACTGCAAAAAAAAGGAAGAAAAGAAAAGTTTTACCTATTAAGGATAGTAGTGAAGGGAAAAGAGGGGAAGAGATCGGTTAAAAAAAAAGAAGTCAATCATATCCACCACCCAAGGAGAGTTGTCCTCTGATATAGTGCTTTCCAGTCACATAATTCTGTATAGATTTGTTTTGTGTTAAGTTTGCTTTCTTGTTAAAATAAGTTACAATTAAGTTGTATACAGTTTTAATTTTTTTTTACTTAATATGTTATATAAACATGTTTCTTTATTATGTGCCTTTTATGAGTCAGTAGTTAATGCTATATTTTGTGGATATACCATAGTCTGTGTCTACTCACATATTTAAGTAACAGCCAGTTTTTTTTAGTACTGCAACATTTCTGTAAGTATATGTTTGCAGTTTGTTGAGTTTATTTTCTTACAATGCAGTTTCCCAAAGTGGAAACGTTTGTTTTAGCCCAAAAGTAGACTAATTTTTTGATGCCTTTAAAGCGTGTGATATTTTTAAACCATCTATTTTAGTCAGGGCCTTATAATTTTACTGCGTGATCTAATTAAGATTTAAGAAACTAGAATCTTTATTGTGCAGAAGAGAAATCCTGCTTAGTTGTTTTTTTTTTTTTTTTTTTTTTTTTTTGCGGTACTGGGGATTGAACTCAGGGGCATTCTACCTCCAAGCTACACCCCCAGCCCTATTTTTTATTCTTTATTTTGAAACAGGGTCTCACTAAGTTGCGGAGTGCCTCACTAGGTAGCTGAGGCTGGCCGCGAACCCGGATCCTCTAGTCTCAGCCTCCCAAATGCTGGGATTACAAGCGTGCGCCACCACGCCCGGCTTCCTGCTTAGTTTTAAGCTGAAAATATCAGAAAGTTTCTAATATCAGAAAGTTATTTTCTAATATTTTTTGGTTTGAGTTCCTTGTAATTAATGCCTGTCAAGTGAATGTTCACATTTTTGATGGCCTATTTTTCTTGCTTTAGGAAGTTCAAACTGATGTTGATAACCAGTTTGCATCACAAGGTAAAACAATTTCTGTGAACCATTCTGACATTCCAGGGAATTCATTTAATACCAGTCCTGGAGTTCCCTGTCGACTGCCCCAGCCTGACAAAGCAGCTCTTCCAACATTTCAGCAGCCAAGTCTTGCTAATTGGAGTCTGCCACAACAAGGAGTTCCTAAGGAAGCGGATCTACTGAAGTGTTTTCAAACACAGATGTCTTTGTTGCCATCTCATGGAAAAGAAACTCTCCTGGACAGTCAGTCACATCGAAGCACCACTCAATCACAGCCAGCTTTCTTGGCCACTAATGAAGAAAGATGTGCCAGAGAACAAATTGGAGAGGCCACAAATGAAGAAAAGTATTTAAACATACATGTGCAAGATGCAGAAATAGTCAAGGATGTACAGAAGGCAAAAAATGTGAACAAGACTGCTGACAGAGTTAGAACTATAAAGTATTTGTTGAGAGAGCTCAAGGCCCTGGTAGCAGAACAAGGTATAGGAGTACTTACTTTATAATTTTATGTAGTATGGTGTTATGCTAAATAGCAGTGTAATATTGTTTAGCTGTCATTCAAATTTAGAATAACTGCTCTGGAGTTTGTGGTGTTTTCCATAGTTTGTGGAACTATGTCTTGAGCTAATCAGGAAATAAATTCTGCCTTGGTATTCTTTTTTTTTTTTTTTTTTTGTGATACTGGGGATTGAACTCAGGGGCATTCTACCTCCGAGTTATACCCCCAGCCCTAGTTTTTATTCTTTATTTTGAAACAGGGTCTCACTAAGTTGCAGAGGGAGGGCTTCACTACGTAGCTGAGGCTGGCCGTAAACCCGAATTCTCCGGTCTCAGCCTCCCAAATGCTGGGATTACAAGTGTGCGCCACCACTCCTGGCTTGCCTTGGTATTCTTATTTTTTTAGGTTTTGATTCCTTCTTTCCTGTGGGCTTGAAATGTGTTGGGGAATATCAAGCATTCAGTTTTTGCTTGCAAGTGTGTATCCACTCTATTTGACCAAAATGGACATTTTGAAAAGATTCAAAGGGAATTTGTAGAGATAAAATTACAGTGATAAGAGGACTCCTTAAAGTAATTAACTCTTGAGAATGGACTGATTAGTTTTCCTATTTAAAAGAGATAGGGAGATTTCCTTCCCATCATTTCTTAAATAACTTATATTTAACAAGTCTTATTATGAGAAGTTACCCAAACCTTTTTGTGTCCTTTTCAGTTTTTTATGATTGTTCTCTTAAATCAAGAAAAATGTCTTTGAGCTAGATTGTATTAGTTTGATTTCATTGTGCATATACTAAAGTTATGGCTTTCACTTGAAATGAGTTACAGATTTGTCATTATGGGAAAGTTATTGATTATAGAAGCACTGATAGAATATCTAACATTTGCAGACTCACACACACACACACAAAATCTCAAAACACTATAAGAGCATAGCACCATTAAGCCACATGGTTAGAGTATTAAAATTGGTGTTTTCAGACCTTCAAATATCATTCTCTTAACCAAATACTTAATCATAATAACAATAATAATAGTAGTAGTAGCAGTGCTACTTATTGAACACTTACCATGTGCCCAGCACTGTGCTATATCTGATGTGAATTACCTCAATTAATCCTTAGGGCAGCCCTATGTGGTACTGTTTCTGCCCCATTTTGCAGATAAAGAAATTGAGGCTTGGATAATAATATCTTATTCAATCTTCTCAGCAGCCCAACAATGTATTGTTATTATTTCCATTTAACTATAAAGAAACCCCAGGCTTACCCAGGCACATGCCTATAATCCCAGCAATTTGGGAAGCTGAGGCAGGAAAATCACAAGTCAGCTTGGTGCAATAAAAAAAAAAAGTATGTGAGGTAATACATCTGTGAATTAGCTCTATCTAGCCATTCCACAATGTATGTATGTATATATATATTTTTTCAAAACATGTTATACATGACATATATATGCAATTTTTGTTAATTTAAGTATCATTGATTTTTTTTAAATGAGTAGTTTATTTAACAAAGCAGAAAGAGTTGATTTGACTAAGGTTATACTCTAGAAAATGGTGGAGCTCAAGTCTACCTTGAAAGCCCATGAGCAAAACCAGTTCACAAAAACTATAGAAGACTGCTCAGTAATTGAGCATAGTTATTTACTGTGTGCATGTACTTTTCATTAGGATGTTAAAATATTTATGGAGTGAATAAATTTTTATAATTTGAATATACTTTCAATCTCAGTGTCAATTAATATGTAATTTTAAATATTTTCAGTACAGAGAAAATTTGAATGGGAATGAAGGGACAAAAATGAAAGAACTAAAGATCTAAGATTTACCTTGTACCTGTGTCTGTTTGCCACCTCCAAGAATATCAACTTTGAACAATAATAGCAAAAATGGTAGAGGTTTGGGTAGTTTGTATGAAATCTACTTTATTAAATCAAATAATGAAAATTTAATAGGCCATCCTTCAATATTTTGCCAAGTGACTCATCTAAAATAAATTATTTTAATAATTTAGTATCAAAGGTTATATTATAAGTGTTAATACTGTAACCAATTATAAGAAAGCCTGTTAACAATCCTAAGAGTCCACTATAGACTTTTGGTATGTATGAACTCGGAGATATGTATAAACCACTTTCCTACTTAATTCAACTGAAAAAACCACTAATATAATCCTATAATTTAAGATTAATATTTAGTTTACTGGACTTAATTTCTCTAGAATTGTTCTGAGTAAGCAAATGCAGACAGCAGGAAAAAAGAAAATAGGATTTGTTCAAGGCCATAAAAATTGAATTGAAATGCATTTATAGTCAAGTATGTACATATCTGTGAAGGTTTTTAGTTACATGTTCCAATAATCTTGTCTAAAACCAATTTAAAATACTGATTTTACTCATTCTGTGTTCTTTAGAGGATTCAGAAATTCAGAGGTTGGTAACAGAAGTAGAAGCATGCATTTCTGGGCTGTTAGCAGTAAGTGGAAACACAAATATTCAAGTTGAAATAGCACTGGCTATGCAACCATTGAGAAGTGAAAATGCTCAGTTGCGAAGGTAATGATTGCCCTTTGAATATTTTTATCTGTAGGCAAAGATATCTTACAGCCAGAACAAAGGTGATAATGAGATATCTATGAGTTCATAACAAAAATAAATTTGCTATCTTACTGTATTTCTATTTTTTCTTCCCCATTTTCCAAAGACTTCTAGCATTCTCTAACTCTTCCATTACTTCTGCACATTAGTACGTGTTTTCTCCCACCTCTTTTACAAACTCTGTTGACTTGGCTGGTACTGTGTAAACAGGAAAATAAAGTGCCTTAGTATATTTATCATGTTAGTCTAGGTTATGCTATAGTAACAGACTTCTAAATCTCAGTGGCATAGTATAGCAGAAGTTTATTTCTCTCTCCAAAACTAACCTGGGTTACTGGTTGTTCTTTTTCATCCTATGACTGACTCAGGATCTCTACTTCTTCCACTTCATGAAGCCACTGTGTTAGCATGTGCTTTCCAGGAAAAAGAACATGGATATAGCAATGGGGCATTCTTAGACCAAAAGGGACTTCTCGCTACCACTTAATATTTTATAGGCTAAAAGAAGATTGCCCTTCTGAATGTAAACATATAATTTTCCCTTACTTTCCACATTCCCAAAAAGGAAAGGAGAATCTGATATGGGTGAGCACTAGTCGCCCCACCACACTTAAACATAGAAAAAACTCATTTAATTTTTTAGGTAACTTTTTCCTTTGGCCATCTTAATTTATTGGAATTATTTGTTTAAGAAAGATGTAAACCAGGGATCTAATCTTGAAATGTAGAAGAAATCACCCACATATTATCAATGATATTTTAGCTTTGAATGTTTTGGTGATAACTACCAAGGCCAACAAGGGGTGTCTGTTTGTTAATACACTTTTACAGAGAATTGGAGTACACTTTTAGGTGCTTCTGCAGCACTACAACATGGATGTGCCCTCAGAGAGTGTTAAAGTTGCATGAGCTACTGTATAAGATGGGACTTGTAAAGACCTGCACAGATTTTTCAAGAACGTAGAAAGCAAAAAAATAGGATTCTTAGTTGGAGAGTAGCTTAAGTTTGTAGATCCAAGAGCCTATGCAGGCATGACACCTAGTGCGATTTACTTGCTTAGGATTATTTCTCTAGAGAGCTTGTGTGTGTGTGTGTGTGTGTGTGTGTGTGTGTGTGTGTATAAAATGTCTGTGTACTAGGTTTAAATTCTAATACTGTCTTCAGTCCTGTCCTAAAAGATCCCTCTAACAGTATTAATTTTTCAAAATGAAATAACAGTAATGGTAATGAACAGCAGCTACTACTAGTTTTATTGAATTTTGTTATGTGCCAGGCTATTGTCCTTTATATGTGACATCTCTAATCCTCACAGTAGCTCTGTGAAGCAGGCATTATGTTATTATACATGAGGAAACCAACAGAGGACATGCAATTTGCTCAAGGTTATATATTTAAAAAGAGGCAGAGTCAAGACTCAAACCAAAGGTAATTTGATTTCAGAGGACAAGAATCCTAACTTGTAGACTTTTACACTGTCTCTGCTAAGAAATATAGACTGACATTTATACATCATAA
>PVLC010022031.1:0-27172 GCA_004027655.1 Graphiurus murinus | reverse complement strand
AATAATTTATTGAGCATCTATTATGTGTCTTCTATGAATATATAGAAATATATGTTATAAATAAAAATTCAAGACATCAATTTATTTTTCTTCAGTAGCAGATATAATAGAATTTGAGTAATGACAGTCATAAAGGAAAAGATTTTTGGCATCAACATCTTGTTTCACAAAGGTTGCTTATTAGAACAGTCAGGAAAGAAGGGAACCTGGGCCAGCTAATCATCAGATTCCAGACTGGTGGCAAATGGTGTGTTTGGTATTGCCGCCAGATTGCTCTGACTTTGACTTATTTTATGAGAAACCTTAGGATGCCGTTTTGCATCAAATTAAAAATAAGTTAAGGGGTCTCATGTTTAACATACTCTAAATCTCACTCATACAGTCAATGTTCTATCTAGATCTAGAAAAACTTAATTATGAATACATAAAAAAATAATACCTAGTACAAAAGTTCTGAAGTTAGGTTCTGAATACCATGGTCTTGAAAGACAATCTATGTCAATGATTCTGAATAATAGTTATATATGTTCATCATTTGGAAATTGGTAAATTTTAATAATTTTCTATCTCTTAACCTTTAAATATTCTAATTTAGTTTGGTCTTGGGGAAGAATTTATATATCATATACCATATATTATATAATATATAATAGTAACTTCATTAATATAATTTACATATAAATAAAATATTCCTATGCCAGACTTGAAAATCATCTATCCATGTCAAAAGAATTAATTCAGGTTAAAAAAAAAAACTGATAAAGTCATCTTGAATAAAAAACAGAAAGACAGAAGAAACAAACAAGCACATGCCTAAATCACCATTTTTTAAAAGTATTAAGAAAAATATAAGAAGCTGGGCGTGGTGGCGCACGCTTGTAATCCCAGCATTGGGGAGGCTGAGACGGGAGGATCCGGGTTCGCGGCCAGCCTCAGCTACCTAATGAGGCACTCCATAACTTAGCGAGACCTGGTTTCAAAATAAAGAATAAAAAATAGGGCTGGGGGTGTAGCTCGGAGGTAGAATGCCACTGAGTTCAATCCCCAGTATTACAAAATAAATAAATAAATAAATAAATAAATAAATAAATAAATAAATAAATAAATAAAAACAACATAAGAAATTAAGTAACAGTGATGTGAGGGTGAATTTTTATTTTAAAAGTGTCTAACATAGAATATACCAATGAAGAGAAACTGATAAACAAATGAATAGTCCCTTCAAGATATAAGTAGACCAAAATACTCTTTGATAATACTTCAACAATATCATAATCATTATAGTCCAATCATATTATAAAACCATAAAAAATCACAATAACTCCACAATCTTCAATAATGGGTTGTATCAACCTAACACGAGAAGCAAGTAGAGGCTAATTAAGGTTTTGACTAGAGTCCTTCAGAACTTCCTTGGAAGGCCCAATCTAAATCCTTGAAATGGTCTTCACTTTTCAATATTCTTCCCAGTGTGACCAACAGCAGAGTTTTAAAGACAGCAGCCAAATAGGGAAGGATCCTCAAGATACTATCTCACTAATTACCACAGCATTCACTTCTCCAGGTGATATATTCAAGTGGAAAATATATTTTACCTGGTCTAATTATAGAGTATTAAAGATTGGTTCTCCAATTTTAACATATCAGAATGACCTGGAGGGCTTGTTAAAAATACATGTGTTTTTTTTTTTTAACCTCACTCCCAGAGTTCCTGATTCATTAGGTCTTAGTGGGATTCCCAAAGTAGTATTTCTAGCAGGCTTATAGATGATGCTAAGCCTGCTGTTTGTGGATCAATATCTGAGAATAACTGAATCAGAGTATTCACAAAGATGTTATGGTAATCTTTAGTGTCTCAGAACTGGAGTAATCTTTCCCATGTCTGTTAAGCTGAATGATGGCAATTCTCAGGAAGTGTGGTAAAATAACACCTAGGAGGCCTCTCCCCAGGGATCCTCTCCTTCCAGCTGTCCAGAATATATTTGTCCTATGCCCATCACTCTGATAATGAACAGGACAACAGGTTGAATTTTGACATAGCATAGTAGTTCCCCATGGGAATGGAGAGGGGAGTGAGTCACATCTCCAAATATTTTCAGTATGAAGCCTGGAATATGCACTTATTTGAAGATTGCCAGTTGCAGAAAGTGAGTGGAACTCATTATTCTGCTTGAAGTAGATATTAAATCAAATTGATGAGAAATTAAAGCAATAGTATTCACTAAAAAGCAATATAAATTTGGTGTCCCTTTTGCTCACAAGTCCCAGAACGTACCTAGAAATTGGAAAAATAATATCCCTGAATGCATCATCAGTTATTAAGTAAATACAGGGGTTTGGGTTTGAAGAATTTGTGATTCAAAAATATGAAATGCAAACTTAGAAACAGAATTAAATAGCTCTGTAAAAAAAAAAAAAAAAAAAAAAACTTTGTAAAACTTTCATACTAAGTACTAAATGCCTAATTTTGAGGCCTCCCTAGGCAATGTAACACAGTCTTGTCCCTCTCAAAGCTCAGTGGTGGTTGATGGCTGATGACACTGGACATTGACTCCTGAAGGACCACTCTGTCACTTCCTAGCCACCTTCTCTTCACATTTCTTTTTCTTTTTTATTCATTCGTGCATTGCAATCATACATCTTTGTTAGGTACAAGCAGATAAAGGCATATATACACACATTTCTCATTTAGCCCCTTCCCCAATTCCCACCCTACTCCCTCACCCTCCCTCCTTCTCAAGTTCAGTTTAGTGATTGACTTTGCTATATTTGTGAAAGTACATCATGTGCATTAGGGTGTACCCCCCCCCATAGATCACCTTCAGTTAAGAAGTATGGAGGATCCTCAGACAAATGGGAATGAACCTACCATATGATCCAGCAATACCACTTCTGGGTATCTATTCAAAAGAATAGAAACCAAACTATCAGACCTATGCTTGTGTAACTATGTTTATAGCCGCACAATTCACAATTGCCAAACTATGGAAGCAGTCAAGATGTCCATCAAGAGATGAATGGATTACAAAACTATGGGAGATGTACACAATGGAATTTTACTCAGCCATAAAGAAGAACAAAATCATATTCTTTGCAGGGAAATGGATGCAACTGGAAAACATTATGTTAAGTGAGATTAGTCAGTCACAAAGAGTAAAAAAACCTATGTTCTCCCTAATATGCAGATGCTAGGGAGAAGATGGGGCATAAGAGGGACTCCAGATGAAAAAAGGAGAAACCCTCGATAAGCAAAGAAGTTGACTTCTCTTCACATTTCTGAATGCTATTTTTTCCTTTCTTCTTTCCACCCTCACCTCGGTCTGAGAAATAGCCATCTTTTCTTTAGTTACTCTGATTTTATATACATCTGACAGCAACACACCTTATGACATCTGCCAATGGCAAAAGTAATATTTTCTAGTGTAACAGAAAAGTTTGAGATGCTTCTTCCTGATTTGGACATTGATATTCTGAAGGTAAAAGAAAAAGAATATTGTGGACTATTTTAACGTTCCATTTTTAAAGATCAGAAGCTGAATTTTTAGCTTTTCTTTCTTCATGTTGCTTTTTATACTTTTATTGGTGCATTATAGTCTCACATAATCATGTAGTTGAGAGTGACAGTGACATACATACACATAGCACTTGGTGGGCTTCCCCTCTCTCCCTGGCTCCACTGAAGTTAAACCTCCATTATCTGAAATCCTTCTTGTATCCCCATCACTCCCTAGCTTCCACATGAGAGAATACACATGACCCTTCACTTTCTGTGACTGGCTAATCTCACTTAACATAATGTCCTCCAGGTCCATCCATTTTCCTGCAAATGGCATAATTTGTTCTTTTTTATTGCTGAGTAGAATTCCATTGGGTATATATTCCATAATTTTGTAATCCATTCATCTATTGATAGACACCTAGATTGGTTCCATATTTGGCTACCATGAAGTGTGCATAGATATGCATATATTACTATAATATTTTGAGTTCAGTCCTTTTGGAAGGATACCCAGGAGTTTCTGAATTTTAGTTTTTCTTTGACATTGGTTAATATTTCTAATCTCTTTTCCAACTAGATGAATGCTAGAAGCCAATTAGTAAAATGCATGCATATTGGCAAATACAGAAGCAAAAGAACATCTTGAAATATAATCTTTATTATTGTGGTAGATAGAATGAGGCCCACCTTCCCTCTACCAAGGATGCCCATGTCGTATTCCCTGGACCCTGTGAATACGTGATCCACATGGTACAGAAAATCAAGGTTGCAGATGAATATAGTTTAATAATCAACTGATCGGTAATCAGGAGTTTGCCTGGGTCATCCCAGTATAATCAAGTGAGATACAAAAAGTGAAAGAGGGAAGCAGAAACAGATGTTAGAGCGATGTTATGTGAGAAAGTTAACTTACTGTTGTTGGCTTTGAAGATAGAGGAAAGGGGTCATTAGCCAAAAAGTGCAGGTGGCCTCTAGAGAATAAAATGAAAGGAGGAGGAGGAGGGGGAGAAAGAGAAGGAAAGAAGAGAAAGAGGAGCAGGAGAAGACGAGAAGGAAGAGGAGGAGGAGATAAAACCTCTTTTAGAGACTCCAAAAAAGAATGCAGACCTGCTAGCAACACCATTTATTTATTTATGTATTTATTTATTTATTTATTTTGATATTTAGTTTTGCTATGCTGCTGGGCCTGGCCTTAAATTCCTGAGCTCAAGTGATCCTGTGGCCTCAGTCTCCCAAGTAGCTGCAACTACAGGTGCGCAACACCACACCTGGACAACATTTTTGTTTTATTCCAGTGATCATGTAGAATTTGTAATTTGAACTATAAGATAATAAGTTTGCATGGTTCAAGCCACTAAGTTTGGGATAATTTGTTATAGGAACAACAGGCAACTAATACTATTATTTAAGCTGGAGGTTTGCTTGATATATCTAAAGTAGTGCTAATCTCATTCTTTTTCAGTTGTCCTTCTATTTCCCTGATGCTTCTAGTGGTCAATTCCTTAATTGTTAATACTAAGCCTTAGAATTAAAATCTGTATCAGTGAAGATAAACAAAGACTAAAATCAAGTTTTCCAACTTGAAAATATCCTCAGAAAAAATAATATTGAGTAGGAAAACATTCCAAACTAATGGCGAGCATAAGTCTTTTAAAATTACATTCCTAACTCAATGAGCCATGCTTAACTTTGCCTCTTATTACCAAGAACAACAGAGAGTTGAATATTTAAAACAAGGAGTGACTATATGGTAACTGGTGCAGGAGGCCTGCTGGGTCATGGAGAGCTGCTGCTTTATTTCTTTGTGGGTGCTGAGGCTATATTTTAATCATGTTTAAGGTTGATGTCTGCTCTGCTTTTAGCCTGTCCACTGAGTATGTTCTTAGACAATGAAATTATATTTATCTTGCAAGAAATAAAAATTCAAAATAAAATGTCAGGAAAAAAGTCTGTACAAATGCATGAAAATAAAATACAGTAAAATAATGGAAAACAAAAATGTGACTCTTTTCTGTCAAATATGACACTAGTGTTAATGTAAATCTGGGAGACAAAAAATAAAACTGCTACTCAGCAAGTGGATTGTGTTACGTAAGGCAAAATAAGCTGGGCATTTCTTATAAAAGCAGAGATTCTTGTGGATGGCTGCTTGCTCCTTAAATGCCACAAAAACAATAAGTAGTAGTTCTCAAATAAATCTTTTTTTTTTCTAATGGCAAAAGTGACACTAACAGGTGGCAGCAGATTGGAATGGTAGCTATTTTAAGTCAAGACAGATAGCTTTCTTCATGTTAGGTGGGGATGGGTATAGATATTATTGTTTTGGAAAGATTTGGCAAGATTCAGTAATAAAAGATTATTTACAGTGCTAGAATAATGAAGAAGGGTTCGTAGAACAGGAGGACATTCTACAAAGAAATTTGACAAGAGTCATTTCAATATGAAATGAGCAAATATGTATATGTATATATATAACACATATATACATAAATACATATATATATATATATATGTATTTTTTAAAAAAAATAAATGGGATAAGAGAAGAATACTTTGAGAAACCAAATAAGTTCAGGTAGTAATCCTTCCAATTTAATTTGTGTAACAGTCTCAAAGGCACAGGATTGATAAAAAAAATTGATTTATTTTTTTGACAAACACTAATTGCACACTAGCCCTGTGTGTGTCCTCATAGGCAGTGAAGACACCAAGATGAATTTTGGCATAGTCTTTACCCATGAAAATAGTAGGGGGAATCAGATACATCTCCAAGTGTTTACAGTATAAACACTGGAATATGCATTTATTTAAGGATAGGCAGTTGTAGTGAGTTAATTGAACTGATTATGGTGCTTGAAGTATCAATTAAATATGATAGATAAAAAATTAAATTATGCTATACACTAAAAGGCAATATAATGTTGGTGTTATTTTTTGTTACAACTCCCAGAACATACTTAGCAGTTGGAAAGATAATATCCCTGATAATATATCAGTCATTCACTAAATACAAGAGCTTGAAGAACTTGTGTTATGAAAAAGTGAAATGCAAACTTAGAAACTAAATTAAATTGCTTAATGAAAACGTTATAAGCTTTTTATAGTAAGTATTAAATACCTAGTATTGAGACTTAGGACATTTCAAGAAAAATACTGCCTGCAGGCTGACAGCTGTCTAACTGCAGCATTGACAAGACGTTTGATAATTATAGCTACTACCTATTATAAGTAAAAGTTTAGGCTGTAATATGTTTAATATAGAGAAAAATACATGTCGGTAGAGTGGGCCTGGTATCAGATATTGGAGATTAGGAAAAAGGAGAGGAAAGCCTATATCCTATGAAAGCCCAGCCATTCTGAATATTAGAAAACAGATTTATTTTCTAATTGAAACAAAATAGAACCTTGTCTTGCCTTTGCATTGAGTATAAAAGAAACCAGTATTTAAATGTTAGTTCTATGGAATACTCAATAATTTCTGAATTTATGTGTGTTCCATTTAACTCTAACGGCATTCTTATCCTCCGATTATTTTTAAAGGCAGAATCATAAATCAACTAATATCAAAGAGTGCTATGTGGCCCAATGTGTGGTTACAAGCAGGTACTAAGAGACAAGAATTGAATGTGCATGAGTAGATTGGGGTAGATTGGAGGTATAGTTATGTTCTGATATTTCGCATCCTTCAAAATAGGGTTCTGGAGGCTGAAGCACTTAGGAAGCCTCTTCCAATCTGACTCTCATCCTTGATCTGATTGTAATGACAGAAAAGATGATCATCATGGGGCTGAGAAGCTATATTCAACTATAAATCATTCCCTCCCCCAAAGAGTTAGTGTGTGTGTGTGTGTGTGTGTGTGTGTGTGTGTGTGTGTAACCATATTTGTAGTTGGAGAAAAATTATGTTTAGAAAATTAGCAATGAAAGACCATATGTTTTCTTTCATATATGGAAGCTAGAGAGAAATTGAGAAATAAAAGGGACTTCAGATAAATGAGGAGAGATACTAGTAGAATAGTGGAAGAGAGTTTGGGAAGGGAGGTGGGGAGGAAAAAAGAGAGACTGCAGATTTGATGAAGAAAACAGTTCAAACAATCCTTTGTACATATGTGAAGATATCAATACCAATTTCAATATTATGGAAAGGGAGCAGAGGGAGTGATGTGACATCCAGAGGAAAGCACACTTGGTCCTATATGCATGCATGTTTCCATCAAACTAAACCTCAGTGGGATATATAATTACAATGTAGCAATAAAAGAATATTTCAAAAAAAGAATTTTCTGTGACATCTAAATATGAAATTTATTAAAATATACCTTCATTATAAAATAATTAGCAGTATGAAAGACAAAAAAGGACACATTTTCTGATCTTTCTGTAAGTTCCTGCTTTACATTTTTGGTTTCAAGTCTCCACGGGGACATATTATCCCAGCACCTTGCCATGCTAGCAGTGCTGAAGAGTATGAACTTCACTCAAGAAAGTTGGCTCCATGCTTGGTGGAACCCACAGTTGTCACATCCTTTACCAAAGTGCTCATTGCAGCACTTAGACAAAAAAAGTCAATGACATCTGTCTCAACCATAGTTGCTGAAACTCTCAAGTGAATCCCCTAATATACTCCTTATCAGTTCACAACAAATGAACAAACAAAACTTTTGAAATGTCTCAGAAGAAGATACTTCAATATATTGACTGACCTGTCCAGTACAGACTCCTTAATTGGTGTCCAGTTTTTGTTTTCAGGGCATTGCTGTCTTCCCTTAGCCTGAACCTGCTGAGCCATATTATGTCCCTGTCATGCATAGGTTTGGCCCCGACTCATCCCAAGTCACTCATGAGTACTTTAACTTCACCTCCTACTGCTAAGCTGTGTCCCGAGCTCTGGAGGTTAGACACCACCTGTCATTTTCCACAGTGACAAATGGAGAATAGTCTGTGTTGCCTCAAAGGCCAAAACTTGACTGAAAATGTGAATTATCCCAGGAGACACACTCTACTCAACATGAAGATTAACCTTCTTTTTTTTTTTTTTTTAATTTTCTACCTGTGCGACTTTATTTTTTTTTCAATTTTTATTCTTATTCATACATTGTAAGCATACATCTTTGTTAGGTACAAATTGATAACAATATATATGCTCACAATTCTCATTTGACCCCTTCCCCGAATTCCCACCCCGCTCCCTTGCCCTCCTTCCCTCTCAAGTTCAGTTTAGTGAGTAACCTTGATATACATTAGTGTGCCCCCTCCCCCTGTCCAATCCCTTCAGTTAAATAAACTTCTTTGCTTTTGAGAGTCTCTCCTTTTTCATCTGGAGACCCTCCCATACCCTAACTTCTCCCTAGCATCCGCATATTAGGGAGAACCTATGCTTCTTTACTCTTTGTGACTGGCTAATCTCACTTAACATAATGTTTTCTAGTTCCTTCCATTTCCCTCCAAATAACATGATTTTGTTCATCATAAAAAACACGAACAACAACACCTGCTGGCAAGGGTGTGGAGAAGTGGGAACCCTAATACATTGTTGGTGGGATTGCAAACTAGTGCAACCACTGTGGAAAACAGTATGGAGGACCCTCAGTCGAATGGGAGCGAACCTACCATATGACCCAGCAATACCACTACTGGGTATATACCCAAAAGAATGGAAACCAAACTACCAGACCAATACATGTGTATCTATGTTTATAGCGGCTCAATTCACAATAGCCAAACTATGGAGCAGCCAAGATGTCCATCCACAGATGAATGGATTACAAAACTATGGGATATGTACACAATGGAATTTTACTCAGCCATAAAGAAGAACAAAATCATGTTCTTTGCAGGGAAATGGATGCAACTGGAAAACATTATGTTAAGTGAGATTAGCCAGTCACAAAGAGTAAAGAAGCATATGTTCTCTCTAATATGCGGATGCTACGGAGAAGATGGGGCACAGGAGGGTCTCCATAGGAAAAGGAGAGATCCTCAATAAGCAAAGAAGTTGAATTAATTCCAGTAGATGCACGGGGCGGATGGACACCCTAACCACATGATGTACTTACACAATCATATCAAGGTTACTCACTGAACTGAACCTGAAGGGGAGGGAGGGCAAAGGAATGGGGTGGGAATTGGGGAAGGGGTCAAATGAGAATTGTGGAATTGTGTGCAAATATGTTGTTAACAACTTGTGCTTAACAAAGATGTATGCTACATTGCATGAATAACTACAAGATTAACCTTCTAAGAAAGAGAGTTATCCGACAGTAGAAAAAACTGCCATGGGCAAATGTGAATTCCTTGAAACTGGAAGTATTAAGGGGTATGTAGGCTACAGTCTGTCTGGATTATAACAAGAATTCCAGCCTTAGGAAAGGAGTGTGACTCAGTAATACCTGTGTTTTCTTCTTTAAGATTCTTGTCATTCTACCACAGTCACTTTTATTCCCATTTCTTTAAGAAAACTGGATGTCTCTTAATGATTACACATTTTGGAAATGGATTTTCTTGTTGAAAGCATCATCACATGCTGGGAAAGAACTTATGAATGATGCTCATATTGCAATTTGAATAATTTCCTCAGAAAAATTTATAGTTTTTAATTACTACATTTGGTAAAGCACCCCTCAATAGAGTATAGTGAATAGAAAAGATCTCATTAGATATATTCATTTGAGGTTCTACTGAGTAATATGACAAATACCTCCAGTGAACACCCTAGGCAAAGTAAATTGCTATGGAGGTATTTATAGTAAACATATTTTTAACTTCACTGTCATCTTTAATACCTTTCAAAACTTAAAAGGCATTTAATATAGAGTTAGTTTTGCTATTCAGCATCTGTATACTACCTACTACTCTTAATTTATTATTAAATGGCATCACAAAACCAGGGTCTCTGCTTCTTAACAGTGCATTCTTTTCCCATTTCCATCCCCTCACTCTCTGAGAATTTCATATATAGATGTAAACATAAATATAGATATATAAATAATTTTATCAACCAAGAGACCCAGATGCTGAATATCCTAAAGAACCAAAATCTTGTTTTTATCTACTGATGAAAAATAAAAGAGAAACTATGATGACTCAGTGCAATTCTATCTATAAAAGTGTCACTTTGAATACTAGGAATCATTTACTTGGCTACACATGTTATAAATCTTAGGTTATCTTCTTTCAAACAGCTACAACAAAGAAGAAGGGAATAAGGAAGGAAGGAAGGAAGGTAGGAAGGAAGGAAGGAGAGAAAAGAGAAAGGAAGGAAGGAGAGAAAAGAGAAAGGAAAGAAGGAAGGAGAGAGAAAGAAGAAGAAGAAAAGAAAGGGAAGAGAGAAAAGTGAAAGAAAACCAAGTGGGTTTCTAACTAACTTAATTTTAATGTTATGTGTGTATATGTAGGGGACAATATATTTGTTATTTATTCTGAATTCTGTATCTGGTGGCTAAATTCTATATCTGGTGGGTTTACTTTCTCCTATCTCCAATGAGGATTTGAAAATATTATGCAAAAGGGGGTTTAAATATTAGTACTTTTTTTTCCTTTTCTTTATTTTGGTACTGGGGATTGAACATTGAGCATTTTACCTCTGAGCTACAATCCCCAGGCTTTCTTTATTTTTTTTGTTTTGAAACAGGGTCTCCTTGGATTACTGAGTCTCACAACTGGCCTCAAACCTGGGATTTTCCTGTCTCAGCTTCCCAAGTACTGGGATTACAGGCATGTGCCACCATGCCTAGCTAAGAGAAAACTTTTTATTAAACAAAAACAAAAATCAACTTCATAAGTAGCACATACATAAGAAGATTTTAATGTCTGAAAACATTTATATGCTTGTCACTGTGCTTTTGATGCAGTGCTGCAGGAAGATGTAGAATATATTTCCATGATTTTCACTATGCCTAAAATACTTCATAATTTTAAAAGAGTGAATAATTGATTATTACATAATGATTTCTAGATCAGGAAAAAAAGATCAAACAATAAGAAATCACAGGACATTCCAGGAGGAGCTTCCTGGGCTGGCATCAGCCTGCAGGCTGAGTGTAGTTCTGCAGGTCACCAGGTAGACCCTGCCAGGACAGTGTATGCAACACTGAGAAAAAAGCTGTTTCCAGAACGATCTGCATATTCAGGCTGCTGTCTAATAATCAACTAGAGAAAGTGGAATAAATGTGTATCAAGAAGGCAGTTTGTCCTTTAGGAGGTTGATAGATAGCTTGATGTCAAAGGTAAAATAGTCTATAAAAGGGGAATTGATTCCTTCATATTTGTTTCTTGTACAATTTCACATTGCCATCTATAAAGCATATAGATTGGCAAGACAGGGTGTTTAACCCAGAGAAGCTGGCATATAGTCACAAAAAAAGATTATTTAGCCTGCACTGACCATATACAAGGGGCAAATGACATCAGGTTATCAAACCCCTGCTGTCAGATGAGCAGAAGGAATTCAACCAGAGGCAGTGTGGATGGAAGAATTAGGTGACCCTGAAGCCAGGTGCTAAGGACACGATGTTAATACTCTTGACCTGGAAAGTAGACACTGACAGAATACAGCTCATTTTAATAAGGTTATTCTATCCACCTATTCCCAAGATATTTAATGAGCACACACCTCATGTTTAGTGCTGTTAAAAACCATGGAGGGAAAGAAAAGAAGAGCAGATATGATTTCTGCCTTATAATTCAGGTGGGTATTCAAAAAGGGTGATAAAATAATTTATTATCCAAACTGAGACACTTTTGAGAGTAGAAGGCATATTATTAATAATTTTGCTAGAAGATAAAATGTAAACCAAGACTGTTCCCAGGAAAGTAGGTAACATGGTTGCCATATAGATGAGCTGTAAGTCATCCAGGCTTTAGTAATAATTTTAACTTAAATTTTAAATGACACAGAGTAAAATAAAATATAAACTAGGAATAGAAAATGTCATAAACAAAGGAAACCAAGATTATGCTACCAAATTAGAAACACCCAAGAATAGTGAAAAATTAAACAAGTCAATTTAGCACCAACTGGCACAAGCAAGAAAAAAATAAAAAGGAAGCATCAAACTTATACTTATTACGCACTTACTAGAATGGCTGAAATCCAAAATACTGAGAACACCAAATGCTGCCAAGGATATAGAACAAAAGGAGCTCTTGTACATTGCTGAGGGGAATGTAAGACATTTGGATATCATCTCAGCTACATTGAAGGACAGGTTGGCAATTTCTTACAAAATTAAACATGCTGTTATTGTACAATTCAACAACCAGACTTCTTAGTATATACCCAAATGAACTGAAAACTTAATGTCTACTTAAATCTTACACAGAAATGTTTATAGTGGATTTATTCATAACCGTGAAAAACTTGGAAAAAAAACAAGAAGTTCCTCAATAAATAAACTTATGTAGCCATATAATCGAATATTACTCAACAATAAAAATGAGCTATCAAATCTTGAAATGAAAGACATATTTCTAGGTGAAAATAAGCCAACCAGAAAAGGCCACATACTGCTACTGTATGGCTCAAACTCTATATTATGGAAAAGACAAAATGATAGAAACGGTAAAAAGATTAATGGTTTCCAAGGTACAGAGGGGGAAAAGGATGAACATGTGAGCAGAGAAGGTTTTTATGGCAGTGAAACTACTCTGTATGATACTGCACATTGGATATCTATCATTATGCATAAGTCAAGATCCATAAAATGTACAATACCAGGAGTAAACACTAATGAAAAACATAAACTTTAGTTAAAAATGATATACCAATAGAAGCTCAGCAATTTAACAAATATCTCACACTAATGTAAGATGTTAATAATAGAGTAAGCCGGGCGTGGTGGCGCACGCTTGTAATCCCAGCATTCAGGAGGCTGAGACCGGAGGATCTGAGTTCGCGGCCAGCCTCAGCTACCTAGTGAGGCACTCCGCAACTTAGTGAGACTCGGTTTCAAAATAAAGAATAAAAAGAATAGGGCTGGGGATATAGCTTGGAGGTAGAATGCCCCTGAGTTCAATCCCCAGTACCGCAAAAAAAAAAAAAATAATAATAATATTAATAATAGGGTAAACTTGGGGGCTGGAAAGAGAAGGCATATGAGAACTTAATTTCTCTTTAAACCTAACATCCCTTTAAATTAAAGTATATTAATTACTAAAAGGGGAAATATAACCTTGGGATTATTATGATGATATGGTAATAGGAAGAAAGAGAAAACTTGCCTAAATGTCTAAAGAGACTCAAGGTAGTACCATTGGATAAGTATTTCCATAGAATGAAAAGCTAGAAGGAAGGAGAGAAATTTTTGATTGATTAAATATGAGAATTGAATCAACCACACTTGCAAAGCTTCTTTTGTGCCCTGTTCAGTCTTACATTAGTTCTAAGAACATGCTCAGCATTCATGACACATAAACCACTGTGAGCACATACAGGTAGCATTGTTTCTACCACCCTGGTCATTGCTGATTAGACAGATTCAGAGAACACACTCAGGGGGAAAATAAAAAAGAGAATGTTACATTGTGCTTAGTCTGCCTGAGGCAACAGTAGGAAGTAGAAAGGCAGAGGTAGAGACTGGCATAAGCAGACAGCATTCTAGAACATCCAGAGCACTAGGAGGGGTTCAGGCAGGGAAGCTGGGGTCTTGTATATAGCTGTTAGAGCATAATGTCCAAAGGAAGTTGATGTGATGATCAAAATGGTTCACACTGGTGCTGTCCAACATGGTAGTTATTGGCCACATGTTCTTTTGAGAACTTGAAATGTGACTAGTGTGACTAAGGAAATTAATTCTTAATTTAGTTTAGTTTAATTAATTAAAATTACAGGAACTATATGTGTTTAGTACCCTGTGGCTGACATTGCAGCCCTATAAAACACAATGCAATCACATGATATGGAGCACCACAGTCTACAGCTGTGGGAAGTAGAGAGCCAACCTACATTGAAGGGTTTGCTCTAGGAGGACTAAGATACTAGAAGGAAAGTATTATAGCAACCCAGATAGTAGATTACATGGCTCAGTATTATGTGAAGAGGGAAAAGTGAAACTGAGAGATGTGAAGAAAGGGAAGAATAAACTAAGCACCAAAGAGGGCCTTTGGCCATAGCATTTTGAATTAGAAACACTCAAGAATGGGCAAAAAATCAAACAATTTAGCAACTTGGCAAGTTGAAAAATATTTGCTTTGAGAAAAATTGACTTAGGTAGAGAAAAATGTATTCAGATGTGGGCATTTTGATGTAGTTGAAGGTAGTTGTTGAACATATAGGTGAAAGCTTTCAGAAGAAATTTGAAACTTGGATAAAATGCAAGATTTCAGATAAATATATCGGACCTATCTATATTCAAAAACTGAAATAAAAGAAAGAAGAAACTGATTTTGTGTGACTGTTCACAGTAAAAAGTTTGAAGATTAGAAAGCAAGACCAACAACAGAGAAAGCAAACTGCATTCCTATTCATTGGATTGATTGATTGATAGATTTACATGGTGGTGCTGGGGATTAAACCCAGGGAGCAGCCTACCTCTGAGTATACCTCCTTCCCCATTTTATTTTTTTTAACTTTAAAACATAATCTTGATAAGTTACCCTATGCTGGCCTCAAATCTGCAATTCTCCTGTCTCAACCTCCCAAGTATTGATATTAAAGGATGTACTACCATGTTTGGCAAATTTTAAGGTTTTTATTATGTCTTGATCTGCTACCTGTCTCTTCTTTCGTTGCCTTCTCCAGAAACACTTAGGTTTCAAAAAATTCTTATAGTCCTTTCTTTAGATTTTGGTTTTATCAATAAATAAATTTATTTATTAAAATAAATTTCAAAGTTATTTTTCTCCTTTAAATCCATCTTTTTCTCTTTTTTCCCTTAAATATATCAGCATATCTTTTTTTGGCCTGAGTTTCACTAAAATCATCTCTGCCTCCACCTACAGTTACCAAAAGAAGAAAGAAACAAGCTAAGTATAATGTTTTTCCTTCCTATCAAAGCAGCCACCATTGAATGCTTTCACTTCTTTATAAAGCTCCTTGTTAATATGAAAATTATTTTGCATAAAGTTACCTGTTCATTAGACTTGAAAATTTCAGCTATTCTAAACTCTACTATTAAATTAGGCAAATTTAAGAGTAAGGCTTCTGCACTCAGATGGTCTTGGTTAGATTCTTTTTTCAAGCACTTCCTCAGAGTGGGACAGAAGACAAAACATGCCTCCTACATCTCTATTTTCTTACTGTTACAATTAAATAGTCTAACTTAAAGGTTGGTTATGACAATTTAAAGAGAAAATACATTTAAAGCTCTTAGCATATTACTAATGCACTATAAATGTTCAACCATGTTTCTTATTGTATGTATTCAGAATATTTATTTTCTTTGCGCTATATCTTATCAAATGTAAAAGGACACCATTACTTTATGTAGTTCTAAGGGGGAAACTCTTGACAAGTGATGAAATGCAATTGCCTCTAAGAAGCATGGCAAGTAAAAAAAACAATGTTTACCTGGGAAAAAACATACATCCTAGTATACAGTACATGATACTGTTCTGATACTCAAAGTTTTAGAGCTGCTCTGATTCCTGAGACTGCCCAGGATCCATTCATACTAGAAACACAGGTGTGACAGCCTGAGTGTAAAATGGACAGTAAGAATTCTGAGAGCACCAAGAATAATATTTTAATATAGTGAATTCTGAATTGAGATAGACTTGAGTTCATATCCCTGCTTTATTACTTAGCAGGGGTGGTTCTTGCCTGCTAATGTGTCTGTGAATATTAAATGTGGGAAATGTCCATGAAGCCTGAAGCACAATGCCCAGCATATATTTATTGCTCAGTGATTATTCCTTGCTAGCCATTAGCATTAGCTCAGTGCCTCTTCCTCCAGTGATCTAAGGGAAGTCCAATGTTGGAATGAATGAAGGCATCCAGGGATAACCTCAAAAATTTACAATATAAAAAAGGTGGTGGAGCCAGGCGTGGTGACGCACACTTGTAATCCCAGTACTTGGGAGGCTGAGACAGGAGGATCTGGGTTTGCAGCCAGCCTCAGCTACTTAGGGAGGCCCTGTTTCAAAATAAAGAATAACAAATCGGTCTGGGGGTGTAGTTCAGAGGTAAAATGTCCCTGGGTTCAATCCCCAGTATGACCAAAAAAAAAAAAAAAGGTGGTGGTATAAACTGAAGGGTAGACAAAGCAAGTATTATTGAGACACTGGCACATATGGCCTGCAACTTTTCAATTTTACCATTAAATATGAAATTTCTTAGAATACATTTGTGTTAGTATATGTGTGCATGTGTGTGTGTGTGTATGTGTATTTGTGCAAGTATTCATGTGTCAGAGAGAGAAAAATCAGTGAATTTGGAGGAATCCTGAATTTTCTTCAAATAGATTGAACTTTAATTTCTAAGAGAAATTCAAGCTAACATATTTCAAGATATGAAGGAAATAATCCTATATGTGAAAAAATAAGGTAAAATCTCACTAATATGAATCTCACTAATATGGTGGGATCTGAAGAGACACACTCCAAGTCCTGTGTGCCTGTATGTCTATGTTACTTTGACCCTCCCTATGGTATATAATTACAATGTGCCAATAAAAACAGTTTTAAGAAAGTATAGAAAAACGACTATATCTTAAATCATAAAATCATTATAATCAGAAGTAGAAATATTTTATATCATCTTTATAATTAGTAACAAAAAGTTCTGACATGTAGCCAATATTAAAATGAGAACAGTGTGATTAATTTAAAACGTATGCTCCTGGCATGTTTTCACAAATGGGGCTGGTTGTGGGGAGAAGAGCACTGTACCCATCCTGATGCATTCCCATGCTTTGGAGCAATTTGTCTCATGCATCCAACAAATGACTTGCAGTGACATAAAACAAGTTAGTACACTATTAAGCACCATAAATCATCATATTTGGTAGTTGGTGTAGATGAGAAACATTAATGGAGCTTGAATTTGTTTCAGGTGTTTGGAACTCATTGCATTCACTCACCACTTCACATTAAGCAGATAAAGAATTATCTTTCCGAGTAGGAAAATGTGTTAACCATCTGCTTTCCATACACAATATAGTAAGTACTGAACAGTTGCTAAAATAAGGGCACAGTTAGGTTCCTGCAGGCTGCTTGGAATAAGGGCTAGGATGGCTGTACCCATTGTTGACAACCACATCGATTCTGAGTTGTCAGTGTCTGCACTGTACTGCAAGTTAAAAATCTTGAATTTCAGCCCTGACAAAGATTATAGACTTCTTAGTTCAGATAAAGAACTTAGTTTGAGGAGTAACAAGGAGACGTTATTTTAAAGAAAATTTTGCTACATCGAGCCTGGTGCTTATTTGGCAGTGAAGGAACTAAGACAGGGGGATGGCCTATGAAATTAAAGAAGTTGGCCATTAAGGATCTGGCCCCAAGAAGAAGGAAGATATTATTCCTAATTTTACCATCTTATGTAACCACACTATGATTTTGAAAGCAAGAAATAATTAAACCTCATTCAATTTTCAACCACATTTCTCCCACTAATGTCCTGTTTTCTGGTCCAGGATTTAGTAGAATAACCCATATTATAATTGATTGTCAGGCCATTTTACTTTCCTCCAACCTATGGCAGTTTCTCAGTCTCTCTGACATGACCTTACCATTTTGAAAGAGCAATGCCCACTTATTTTATAGAATACCTTTTACATGAGTCTATCTGGATCAGATAGTTTTTTTATGATTGCATATTTTCTGCAGGAACACCTAGGAGTGATGATTTGTACCTCACTGTGCATCATGTGAGGAGGTACAAGATGTTAATGTGTCTTATCACTGGTGATATTAGCTTTAATCACTTAGTTAAGGTAGTTCTTCCAGGTTTTCCACAGTAAATGGAAGTTCCTGTCAAGGATGTGGTGGAAAGATTCCTGTGTTGACCTTTTCTGTGTTGACCTCTGGATTTCTGCTGGCCTTCCCATGGTTGGTCTTGGAGACTGTTTTGGAATGCCATGTTCACAGCAGTGTGGAGGCAAAGGCGCCATGACTGTAGACCAAAATGCTCCCTATTTAATCATCCGGCTCAATGTAAGTTTTCTTCATTTCTCCCTTTATTATCCTGACAGTGAAAGAATTATTCAAAAGAACCTGATAGAGTATAACAGTCACATATGGAAAATAGTTAAGGGGAAAAATACTCACATATGAGAGGTATTAAATTAATTAAATCAGTGAGTAGAAATGTTGGATAAACATCTGGGAAAGATAGAGTGGGAAAAAGAAACAGACTTGAAACAAAGGCAGTAGAGCTGATATCAATATACTTATAACATGAGGTCAAAAACCCTCACTAGTCTACCAAGTAAATGTCAAAAAATGCCAATCCATGGACTGACAACAATCTTCCCAGTTGAAAGCAAGTCAATATTACTTAACATCATCTTTCTGTGGTTATTGATACTTCATTCTTTAGCAATGTCATATTGTCACTGCATATACCACTGTGACACACCAACAAGACGAGATGGCAGCTTCTTTTCAAAGTCCAGAGGGCCATACAAATGTGTTCAGTTGGGAATTTTGCCAGCTCGGATGTTTTTCCAGCTAAAATACAGCACTTCACAGAAGGCACTAAAATATCAAATATATCAATAGGTGAAAATAACATTGACATTTTTAAAAAGTGTAACATGAAGACAAAACTGCATAAAATAAAACAAAATATCACAACCCATTCTGGTGATACCTGGAATATTTTCAAGGTCCATGTGTGTGTGTGTGTGTGTGTGTGTGTGTGTGTGTGTGTGTGTGTGTGTAATAAGCATTTCTACACTGTGTAAATCTCACTTTTTTTGGATATGGATTTTGAGTTCCCAAATGACAGTGTTATTTATTAATTGGAGAGGACAATAGAAGTGACATACATATCTTTATCTAGGGTCTTAATACTGCTTTCAAAACTACTTGACAAACTTTAGCTCTTTGTCTCATCATTTCAAAACAGGATTGTAAACTCATGTTGGAAAGTTTCATTAACATTTGCTCTACTGACTACATGATGAGAACTCTTCTAAGTGGGGGCTCTATAGGCTGAAGACCACAGTGCTGTCAGGTGTGTAATAAGAACTTCTTTGTCCAAGCATCTTTCCACTTTTAGAAACCAGAGTATAAGCCTGTTCTTTCATAGATGAGAAACCAGAAGCCCACTGAGATTAAATATTTTCCCAATGGACATGTAGTGAATTATAGAAGTAACAAGAGAGAGACAATATAAGAAGAATTTACATGGCACTACTTTTGGTTCTGATATTTAAATTTCATTAGGTGTTAATACCTCTCCTCCAAGTGTTATATTACTTTGTAAAAATCTTATGCTGTATTAATTTCATCATTTTATAGATGTGAAAACTAAAGATTAACAAGGCAAAATAGCTCACTCAAATTTATAGAATGAAGAAGTTGCTGAACCAGTTTTCAAAAGACCTTTTGACACCAAATATTATGCTCTTTTATGCTATGCTGAAATGAAAATGAAAATAATCAATCTGTATAATATATCACCTAAAAAAGTGAGTCATCTTTCTCATTAAACCATGTGCTTCAGTTATATTAAAATAAAAAGACTTTCCTTATTGTTTGGGCAAAGGAAAAGAATTTTACTTCTTCAACCATCTTTAAATTTCTTCTAGTGGAATCTTTATTTTGTTCTTTATTTTAAAATTCTACCTGTAGATTAATACTAATCTTTATGTTTAATTTTTCTAATATTTTGATAGCTTGGAGAACAAATATTTTTAATAATCATTTTCAAGATTGTAAAAACATTTATCTTATTAAATGCTTTCAATAAATATATCATGTTTAACAGAAATTATCTCAGAAATACTGATGAGAGGGGAGGATAAGAAATGGAGTCAGAAGGCTCTGAGAGAAGTAACTGAGAAGGAGTATTGCTTCCTGCTCTAAGATTAAAGAAAAATTAAGACTTTAGTCCTCATGTTGCCTGGGTTTATGGAGTACAGATAGTAAATCCAAGCATTTGTCAAAGTAACTTCATGGTGGAAGTCAAACTGTAAGCCATGATTCACCCATGTATTTAAATATCTAATATATGTTATACAGAACAAAAAAGCAGACGATCACCAACGGTCAGTAAGTGAAAAACAAGGGGTAATTTTTTCTTTGCAAACTCAGGTTTGCAAAGTCCCTTTTGCTACATGAGGTAACATTTTCTCATCCTCTAGATATTAATGTGTAAATATTCTTGGGAAGCCATTATTCTGTCTCCCATGTTAACTATCATCAGTGCGGTTGGCGGAATCTAAGTGAAAATAAGACATGAGCTTTACCCACAAATTGTCACCATGGATCTTACGTGTGAGGTCCCCCTTTAGAGTTTTTGTTGTTGTTTTTTCAGATAATTAAACCATCCTGATTTACTTTATTTTATTTTTGGTACTGGGGTTTAAACTCAGGAGTTTATACCTCTAAGCTATATCCCTACCATTTTTTTTTGTTTGTTTGTTTGTTTATTCTTTTGAAACAAGATGTCATTAAGTTGCTGAGAAATTTGCTAAGTTACTGAAGCTGGCCTAAAATCTGCATTCCCCCCTTGTTCAACCTCCCAAGTACTGAGATTACAAGCATATGCCACTATCACCCCTGATTTAAATCATCAAGATTCTGGAATGTGCTCAGTTAAATTTGCCTCTGGTAAATTATTTGCAACATTGCTACAATTATTCCTCTCCTGGTATCTATTTCACTTGCAAATACAAGTTCATGGTTTCTCCCACCAAGACATGGAGTCTATTTCAGCACACTATAAATCTGGCTTGTTTTGTGATTACTTTGATCAATACAATAAGGAATGGTGAAGATGATGAAGCTGCACACAGGGGCCTCAGGTGTTGCTAATTCCTCTCTGAATCTCTTCCTGAGCAACCTGCTGGAGGAGGAGAGACCACCTGGAGCAAGCTAAGCTGTTATAGTTCTGTTGACATCCTACACCCCAGCTGGACATAGACGCATGAGAGATATCAGATAAGATCAGATGAACTGTCAAGCTCATTAGTGACTTATAAACAGAAAAAATTGTTTATAACAAATTTTTACTTATACCAAAATATTGCTTATGCCACTAATTTTGGAGTTGTTTGTTATACAGCAAGTGCTAACTGATATATTTTATAATTGCAAGTTGATGAACCATTCTTTCTAAGATTTAGAAAAAAATTCTCGTAAATTCTTAAAACTTCTTTTAGAAATTATGTTCTAAATTATCTATTTGTGATGATACTCATGTGACTATATATCTTTAAATTACAATCTGCCTCATAAGCATAAAAATATTCAGTTTAAAGGTTCATTTTAAGTTGCTTTAACAGAGTATTTTAGAAATGATAACAAAAGGTGTTACCTTTGTGAAAATTGTACAATA
The DNA here is from genome assembly GCA_004027655.1 of Graphiurus murinus. Taxonomy (NCBI): domain Eukaryota; kingdom Metazoa; phylum Chordata; class Mammalia; order Rodentia; family Gliridae; genus Graphiurus; species Graphiurus murinus. The sequence goes on along the minus strand of PVLC010022031.1, from coordinate 5,234 downwards.
TCAGCAGATGAGATTATGTAAAGAATCTCTGAGATTCCACTTAACTCCAGTGAGAATGGCATTCATAAAGAATACAAATAAATGCTGGTGAGGATGTGAAAGAGACAGACAGATAGAGATAGAGATAGAGATAGAGATAGAGATAGAGATAGAGATAGAGATAGAGATAGAGAGAGAGATAGAGAGAGAGAGAGAGAGAGTTTCTGGGGATTGAATTCCAAGAGGCATTCTATCTCCAAGCTACATCCCAGTCCTTTTTAATTTTTTTTAAAACAAAGTGCCAGGTTGCTGTGAGTTTAACTAAGTTGCTGAGGCTGGCCTGAAACCTAAGATCCTCTTGTTTCAGGCTCTCAGGTATTGAGATTACCATGCCTGGCAAAAAAAGGAATTCTTATATATTTTTGGTAGAATTCAAGTTATTACAACTACTATGGAAATCAGTTTGGAGGTTCATTGAAAAAATTAAGAATGTAACTACCATGTGACCCAGCTATACCACTCCTCAGTATCTTTCCCAAAGAACTGAAGTAAGAATCCTATACTGACAGGTGCACGCCCATATTTATAGTAACACAATTCACAATAGACAAATTATGAACAAACCCATGTGTCTGTCAACAGATGAGTGGGTAAAGAAAATGTGGTATATACACATAATGGAATTTTACTCATCCATAAAGAACAAAATTATGTCATTTGCAGGAAAATGAATGGAATTGAAGAATATTATGCTAAGTAATATTAGTCAGTTTTATAAAGTCAAGGGTGGTATGTTTTATTCCATTTGTAGAAGCTAGAGAGAAAATAGGAAACATGATGCTTTAAATAATGCAAAGATAGATGTGTAAAGTAGTTGAAGTGGGTTAGCAGCGAGAGTTAGGAAGGGGCAGAGGGAAGACTGGTAAAGGAAATAGCTCAAATAGTACTATGAAAATATGTGAAGGTATTACTACCAACCTCACAAACTTATGTGGGGAGGGAGAGAGGGGAACAGGGTTGGAAGTATGCACAGAGCTGTGTGTATGTATGTGTTTAACACATTGAACCTCACTATGAGGTATAATTGCAATATACCAAATAAAAAAAGGATCTTTCACTGATTTTCTATTGTAGTTATATTAGGATAAAGTGTTTTAACAAAGGCTCTGGAACATGGCAAAACTTTAGGAGTTGATATCTGTCTCTAATGAGATTTCATACTTATTGAAAATAATAGTAAGAGCCTTCTAGTTCCTTTTTCCTGTAAAAATAATTCACTGAACCAATTATCCTTAATTATAAATTTTTTTATAATTAAAGATATATTTCTCACATTTGCTAAAATGCTTTAGATAAATATGGTTATATATACATACACTCATATACACATATATATGCAGACATCATAAATATATATACATATGTATAATATTCCATACATTTAAAAATTTTATGAACTTTCAAACTAACCTCAATAATTTTATAACATTTTTATGTTATGTCAAGTGCCTATAGCTGGGGTTTGCATTTATAGTAAGATTCAAAAGCAATTAATTGCTTTTTTTATTAAGATGACTTGCTAAGTGAAAACAAAATTTTTTACTTGAAACTATTTTTTGTTCTTGCATTAAATGCATAATATATTGAAAAAATCTTCCCACATTGTCAATATTCCAATATATTGCCTCCACAAATATAAATGTCAGTTATAGTTAGAAATTTTGCATGATTTATGCTAATAAGATTATCTCATTACTTCATAATAACAATAATATAAACTATTAATATGAGGAAGAAAGGATATATAGAAACTAAAAGAGAAGCTGCATACAATTTCTATATATGAGGTGAAATAGATTGTTTCAATTTACTTGAACTAAAATTATGTTAACATGCCCAATAATATATCGATACTTCCTTAGAGGAAAGCAAGTTAATTCCTCATTGACTTCTCTTTTTCTTTTTTTTTTCCCCCAGATTCTAGAATTCATATGGAATTTATATAGAAAAGATTTTTTAACATTTCTAACTCTTACGTATCGGATTTTAAAAAGTATGTGTCTGCTACAAATGAAGCATTACTAAAGGCACAATCCATGCTTCACACATTTGAAGAAATAGTATGTTGTGACATAATACCTTAGAATACTTAAAACTAAATACAATATACAAATCTTATATTTACAAGCAAAATAGTGGTTCTCCTAGATCTGATTATTTTTTAATCATTTTTATAAACACTAGATGGTAAGCCACTTACCATATTGAATTATTAGTGATCTCAAATTTCGACCAGAAAATCTTAATATTTCACTTTCTTATTATTACACTTAAGTAGTTATATCTCATTCAGATGAGAACAGGCTATTTTCCCATAATTCACATGGATGACTTCTATACATTTGGTACTATTTTGTTAATCATCTTGAGTAAATGCCCAAAAGTGTTACATTAAAGTACACCAAAATTGAGTTGAAATTGCTGTCTCTTCCTTTATTTAATTTATAAAGATAAAAATTACATGCTATCATAGATATCTATGTTGGATGTACATGCAATTTCAAAACCATTATAAAGGTGCAAACAAAAGGGATTACACCTGTGGAACTAAAAAGAGGGAAAAGGAAAACCTCAAATTAGGGATCAGCAAGTGGTTGTATTTTTGGGAGATAGTCTAATTTCAACATAACCTCATAAATATAACTTCATATCCTTTATAATCTCATTAAATCAATTAGTTACTTGATGTTCAAGAAAAGTAGACTAAATATTACATTTGTCCCAATAGAAAACTGTGAGCAAATACTATCAAAGTAATTTACTTTTAATTTTTTCTATTTCTGTAATGTCTTCTATTAAGGCTATTATCCATTAATGAAGAATAGGGCAGTGTATCTCCATGATAACCATTGTTAGATAAAAACTAAAACTAAGCAAATAAAAACCCTCAGAGTTTCCTTTCTGATGGAAAACTCAACATCATTTATGAATTCTTCATGAAATTCAACTATAATCTTTCTTATATAGGGGCCCTAATGAGATGAGTAGAAGAAATTAAAACAATTTTAGTTGAAATAGTAAGTGCTTTCAATTGACACAGAAGCAAAAAATGTGGCCTAGTTAATAATATTGCTAATCCTATTTTCTGCATGTGATTAAAATAGCCCCTTTAGTTAATAGGCATTTTTTACATGTGACATTATAGTAGATCATAATTAGCAAAGCATGAATATCATCTCCAACAAAACTTTGCAGACTCTATGCTTGGTGGCTTAAATATATTAGGTATAATCCTCTAAATTCCCTCTAAAGTAGTTGATTAAGACATTTGTATTTATAAGGTTAAATGTCATTCGGCTGCAGAAATAAATGTCAGGTTTTAGGATTAAAACCTAAGTCATTGGGGGTTTCAAAGCGTTCATTTATCCCATTTCATTGTTATTACTGATAAGTCCTGAATGAGGTCACAATATCCCACTCCAAACACATTTATTTGACAGATTTTGAGTCGATTATTCATAGAAACTGCAGATGTCTACAGACACAGGAATGATTCTGGTAAGCTGTCCTTTAGTAGAAATAAATTTAAATCTATCTGGGTTAATAAATGGAAGATGAAGGCCAGAGTTTTTCTGATAGCTCCTATCTGCCTAGGAAAGATCTTTACAGAGGAAGAAGAGATCAGTGGTCTCATACCTGACCTTGACAAATGACCACAGCTGGTCTTCTGATGATTGATAAATGAAGACTTTATCTGCCATAATAAGACAACATTGTTCACCTTGCATTACTCTCTTCAACCTCCCAGAGCTTGATGACACTAATCTTCCAGGAACCTCAACATTCTATTTCTATAGTCAAAATGCTACTTACGCCTCAACTATCTAGCTCTCCTTTGAGTCTTGTTCTATGAGGGGCGTGTGTGTGTGTGTGTGTGTGTGTGTGTGTGTGTGCGCGCGACTCTTGTGTTTAGGCATATAAAAAGTTTTGCTTTCTTCTTTATATTTTTTCTGTTTATTTCATGGACTAAAATTATCAAAATTTCAGAAGGAAAAGAGAAAATTTGAAACAGTCCTTGATCTGTGGCTAAAGCAGCACCACTGTCAAATGTCTGCAATAGAGTGGTTAGAAATCATCCTTGCCTCTAAGGAACTCATGACCTAATTGTGGAACCAAGGGCATACATAAAATGAAACGTCAACATAAGAAGGCATACATATCAGAACTATTTGTGAGGGAGTGAAAGGAGTCAAGTCCCAATTATAACTGACCATAGAGGAAGTCAATAACTGAGGATGCCACTTCACATTGCATGAAATAATTGCTACTAGACATTGCCTACAGTACAAGCCAGAGGGAATAAAGAAAAAACTAGTCTTAAAAATAAATGGCAGCCAGGCATGGTGAAGCATGCTTGTAACCCCAGTACTTGGGAGGCTGAGACAGGAGGATCCAGGTTCTCGGTCAGTTTCAGCTACTTAGTGAGGTCCTCTGCAACTTAGTGAGATCCTGTTTCAAAATAAAGAATAAAAATAGGACTAGGGGTGTATCTCTGGGGTAGAATTCCCCTGGGTTCAATCCCTCGTACTGCAATAAATAAATAAATAAGTAAATATAATAAAAAAAATAAATAAATGGCAGACAGGTGCATTGCCTAGAGTGTCACTTGTAAACTCATACTCTCAATCGATGGCTCCTTACCTTTTGGCTGTATTCAGCTGGACCAGCTAGTCTGTTCTCACCCTTAGGAGCTTCAAACACACTCCTTAGCTCATTGAGGGCAATGGAAAAACGCTCAATCCTGCGCCGACTAGTCAGGGAATCCTCCTTCAGCACTTCAGGCCGGCTGCACTCCATGGAGTGGTCACTTTCGTGCTCGGAAACCTTCTCTTCAGGTTCAGCACTCAACATCTCTTCCCCAGTGCCGCAAGACAGATTTGAAGGATCTGGAGGTTCTGACACTGAGAGTACCTCTTCTTTGGGCTCCAGCAATTTGCTTTCCTGGGGCTGGAAAAGCCTGCAATGGCTGCACGCAGGAAAATACTTGCTTTTCTGGTAGTCACTGGATTCCCATTTCTGCCTCAGAAGGTTGAGGGAGCCCTTCTGAATCGGGAACATGGGCGGCTCCAGGTTGTCCTGCAAAGTCAAAAGTCCTTTCATCAAAAAGGTGCTCAGATATCTGAGTCATTTCCAAAGCACCCTATTCAGGAGCATCAAACATGTCTTGCTATATAATTCCTAGCTCTTGATTTGAC